>NQII01000422.1:247787-259982 GCA_002778355.1 Clitarchus hookeri
CACAGGGGCTTTCCCGATTTCATTCTCGAAGAAACTGCTGACAGCCAATTTGAATATATCGGGAGACGGGTAAAATTCGGGAGCAGCAAAGAAACGAGGACAGTTGTGATCAGAAAGTTGTGGTCAGTCGTTCGGAGCAGTTGGATTCATTCGTTTATGAGGAGTTGTTCGGCAGCCGCGATGCGAGACAGAGAAGGCAGTTAGGCGAGAGGCAGTCGTATCACCGGGCCGGAGTCAGACCCGTCCCAGGCAGTCAGTTGTTCGGGAGCAATTATCGCCAGCCGAGACGGGAGTTGTTCGGCGGTACAGCCGCGAGACGAGATAGATGCAGCCGAAACGGGAGAAGCCTAATAAGACATGGGAGTAAACAGTTGTGTGACGAGAACAGTGCTGAGAATATGAGTAAATTCCCGAAAACGAGTGGAAGCCCCATTCCGAGAGCCGAAACTTCATGTGTAAATTCCCGAGACAAACCCAGTAAAAGTACCGAGAACTTATGATTTTATTTTCGAAAACGTAGTGGCAGTTTCCGTGGTAAGGAATGCAGAAACGCAATAGCTGGAAGAAGGACGAGGAGGAAGCACTCTCCAACCAGGAACGCCAGTCGGGGTCGCAGGGAAAGTACAAGTCACGGGAAACCATTCCTGACTTCAAAGAGAGTCCGTCAAAGCCTCAGGAAAAAGCCAACTTAGAACAGCACGCCAACGAGAGCCAGTCCGAGGGCCTGAACCAGGGCCACACAACTCACCATGCCTCAGCTACCAACGAAGACAACTCACCAAAAGCCGCTGTCAGAGATAAGTAGAGAATTGTCTCCCTTCAACAACCTTCCCTGACGCATAGTATTCAGCCCACGAGCCCTTCAGGCTACGATTAGTAAGGGGGCTCAGTCTCGCCTATGTGACCTTCTGGTCAATAAAATCCTGGTGTGTTAAATAACGGAAAATACGAGTATTTGTTTATCCCAAACTCTACAACCTTAGGTGCCCTTAGTCTGCACCTAAATAATTTAACTATATAAACTACTGACCACCAACCTGTATAACTCAGGTGGCCTAGTAGCAACAGTGCTTACAGCTGAAAACTGAGTTTGTGTTTTGTATACAAAATTGTTAAAATATTTTTTTGTATTTCAGTTACAGTGTTACTCAAGCTACACTACCTGCAACTATGTTTTATTGCCCTGTGGCACACTAAAATGTATAGTAAATGTAGCGCCAATCTTGACATTTTATGAAATTTTTAAGGTTTCCAAACCGCATACCCCCTCCCCTCCCACAAGTTGAAGTTCTTGTTTTGCTCCTGACCAACATAACTAATCAGCAGAAAAATTGAGGAAGAGAAAAGATGAGACATTTTAAACCACACGAGCATTAAATATACACTGCTGGTTAAATTGTCCGGTACTGATTTTTTGTTTTTCACTTTCATTAAGGGACCCATCTACACTGTGCTTGAGTTAATTGCAGTGTGTTTGATACACACATTTATTAACGAAACTATCGAAAGGTTTACAGCGTACTGCCTATTTACTAAACTAAAAGATGTTTCAAATAAGTGTGGGTAGGTAAGTTTAAAATATTATACACTTGAGAAAATAACATTTTGAAACCCTGCAATATAGCTAAAATTGTTTTTCAGCCGGCCATATTTTAAAATATCTAATCACACACCTACAAAACTACCATATGGCCCTGAAGACTATCCGCCGGTAAAATAACACGGCCACTGCTAAGGTCCCATAGTCACATGTAGCATGACAAAGCACGGGTGTGGTAGCAATGTCACCCTTAACATTCCCATGTTTCTGTGACTCACAGACATTAGCTGCAGGTAGGTGGCCTATTATGTCATAATTGTTCTTATGTCTTCATTTGAATTTATTAAATATTGCAATGTTTCAGACACAGCACTGTTCTTATAAGATTATCAAATACATCAGTTTAAGTACTTTTCAAATAAAATTGTATGACTTATGTGGTGTGAGATTTAGTTTTATGTTATGTTGAATATGTTTTTGAGAAAAATAAGACATCGGCCTACACGAGGTTTAACTTTGGATGTACAAAATATTACAGAGACTGAATTTCAAAATTGATTTATATCTGAATTTTGTTTATTGCTGGCGTAACATTGTGCTAATTTCACCAATGAAAAAAGGGGCAATAATGAATACAACAGAGCAAAAATTTTAAAAATTGCTTATATGGCGGGTTATGTTATTGAAACTAACTAATTACCATTATATTGGTTGCACGTCTGGGCAAGATATACTGACACTTTACTGACATAACTGACAATAGAACAGTTCGATATAACAAAATTATGTCACACTGGGTTTCTTCAGCTAAATCCATGCCCAGGTCGTTGCACTCTAGTTGTTTCAGAATNTTACAGAAACAGGCAGCTGTTAATAATATCAGCTGCTATTATATTCGATTTTAGTACGGTTAAAGTTTTATCATGATTTTTAAAAGCTACTATAGTAATCAGAAAATTATTTCATGGCATATTTTCAAGGCAAATATATAGGAAATGGGAAGCAAATCAACTAAAACGCCGTAAAGAACACCTCAATGTTAAATGTAAACAATTCATAAATGTGCATATTTAACGGAGAAATTTATACTTAGTTAACTGAGACAAACACACACATGCATTATATATATATATTATCGTTAACGTCAAAAAGGGATGCATGTTAATTAATGTCGATTTTAATACACTTCAAAACATATGTGAAAGAACAGCTAGTGCGATGTTTTGGGCTACTAATGATCACGTGACCTTTACACCGGAAAACAACCGTCTAACTCCACAATAAAAGTGGCTTCACTTGTTTTCACTACAAGGTATAGGAAGGACATAGCCGCCCCCTGGCCGGCATAGTATGACGAGGTATTGGTTGGGGGAAGGGGCAACGCGCCGAGTGAGCCGAGACAAGCCGAGCATATCCGACGACTGCCGAAGCTGCTCGCTGGTCGGCCGACCGCAGTGTGGTCAGTGCGCGGCCGGGCGCCGGACATGGAGGAAGGAAACACGGATAGTGGACAGTTGCCGGAAGTGCAGCTGCAGCTCGAGGTGGCACTTCCTGTGTGGAACCTGCACTGGTGAGTGCAACACTGCACCGCATGTCCACTTTGTTTCTTCGTGGGTGCCATGTTTTACCTGCAGCTGGTCGACGGGTATAAATTGGCAATGTTGTCAATCAAACCTTTGAAAAAATTAAACCCTGTCTTCCGGTCTTTAATCACAGAGTAAACATAAGGTAAACCGAATTTTGGATTCTGCGCATGTACCCAACATTGACATACGAATAGCCATTATGAAATGTCAAGTGTCAAAAGCACGTGATTGGCCATGTGACATGCATGTTTATTACATTTATATTATCAGCTAACCTGACCTTTTACATTAAACAAATATTTTGCATAACTTTAATATAACGTAGTTACATTTAAGCATGGCCGAAGGACACACAAATACTTTGAAAGCACTTATTTATGTAAAGAATGTTGTGAACTCTGTTCCACTGGCAAACAAGCGACAAGTTGTTACTGCGCAGAGACGTGGGCACTCNCGACAAGTTGTTACTGCGCAGAGACGTGGGCACTCTACCTCACATCCTTGTAACTGCTTCCAGTTTCTTGTAAACACTCGCTGATATACTTGCAGTAATGCCGCGGCAGGTTGTGAAAAAAAAAGTTGTGTTTTTAACGTCTTAAGCTAAGTGCTTTGTTTAGCTAACATTTGGTGCCTAGTGGCTTCGTATTATTTGTTGGACATTNTTTTAACGTCTTAAGCTAAGTGCTTTGTTTAGCTAACATTTGGTGCCTAGTGGCTTCGTATTATTTGTTGGACATTATAGCAATAACTAGCGTCGTAAGGGTTTTATAATTTTCCAAATGTTATGAGATCATCGCATAAATAAACAATTATGTGAAAGGATGCCCAAAGGGAAAGTAGGAGGAACCAAGCAGGACACTCGAAAGTGCTCGATCCATCAATAAAGGCCGATTCACATCAAAATAAATAATGGGCTCGTCACGTTCATTTTTCGTTAAATGTCTCAACTATGAACTGTATTCCCACTAGTTGTGAAAGGCGTGTCATTGAGCAAATGGTGATGCCGGTCAACCAATTACATCTATCTGAAATATAAACTGGTGTTCGTGTATAATACATACTATGAATACTTGTTCCCTCATACTGACAAATTAAACTTTTACGTCGATGTGCCAATGATAATCGTATATCTCACTTGCTGCATGCAGTTATAACTCTTATTTACGTGTGTAGGATTTCCAGAATAGCATTTTCAAAACTAATTTCTTTCATCATTCAAACATGCTGGCCTACGCACAGCCAAAATAAGGACACCAATTGCCTTCGTATAAAGTCCTCAACTAATGCCACAACACACAGAATTCAATCCCAGCGAAAGTTGGTACCAATGGAAATTAGTACAGAAAACGAAAGGCAACAGACTGTTTTTAAATTAAGTTGGCTGTCACTATATCACATTTATGTTATTTATGTGAAAAAAAACTGTTGTGCGGCCCTATATTTGAGTAACACAAAGTAAATTTAAAAATCCCCACGTTAAATTCAATACAAATTGGCTTTAAAAGTTCTTTGTAGGCTAAATTGAGGTTCGCGGTGATTACCAGTCAGTGTTTGGTCAGCACATAAACGTACTTCAAATGTGCGCGTTATACGGCAAGCTGAAGTTAATTTTCGAGTTTTTGAAAGTAAGGCGAATTACGTAAAATATTTATATTTTAAAAACAATACAAGTCTGACACAGTCATTTTTAAATGTTAAAGCTTTACTAATGTTTCCTTCGTGTAGGGGGAGTACGAGTTACGGAGCGTATGTTGGCTTCGTATTAACCATATTCAGTGTTGCAAGTTCGAACAGCATTTTTCGGTGTAATTTTCTAGACTCGGTTAAGCTTTTTTAGCACGAGACGGAGAAATATCCTGGAGAACTTGTGCAGGTCTTCAGAAAAGTGTGAAGTAACCGTGAATGGACTATAGTCACATGACGACACAAGAGACGTGAGTCTCGTCGACGTAGAGGTGCGCGCGCATCCAGCGAGCCGACCAACCGGCGGCCGGTATAGAGCTGACCACTTCACTTCTTCCGCTCAAGATAAAGAGTGCTAGCAGTTGTTCGTTTGAAACACACTGCGCACGTTTGTCAGGCCAGCGTGCATTGTGCGTGTGTGACGTTGATGCTAGTACCTCGGTCCCGACACTATAGTCCAGTCATGGTTACTTCACACTTTTCTGAAACCCTGCCAAAGTTACACTCCGACGGTATTCCTCCGCCTCGTGCAAAAAAAGCTTAACCGAGTCTAGAAAGCTCCGTATTCGTGCGCACTCACTTTAATAACATTATGCGTAAGAACTATTTCTTAATAGGCGTTACCAACACATCATTTACTGGTGGTTTTTATTTATATTGATTATAAATTAAATATTACAATTTAAAGATAAAATATAAGTTTCTGTTCAATTTGAAAAATAAGGTAGTTTTATATTAAAACGATTAAAAACCCAAACTATACACAGCATATTTATGAAATAACCACAAACACGCCATACATGGGATGATTTTTCAAAGGTGTGATTAAAAAAGTGAGACGAAACCGCGAATAGACTACAGCTATTGACCTTACACAGCAGTACAGACATAACGACTTAACTAGGAACCCATTAAGCCTGTTCACGATAAAGTTAGTACTTTTGAAATCAACCTTTGAAAAATATCACTGGTCCTGCATGCGTACATTTGATCGGGCTCACTGAGTAGCATGCTCCAAGTTAATTTGGTAATGACAGAGGGAAAATAGTTCCATGTCATAACGTTGAACTAAGAGTGCCAGGTAAACACTTCTGAAAACTAAAATAACTTCTTTTGATTTCCGTTTTTTAAAATGCATTTTAGTGTAAGAATTAGAAGATCTGTGTAATATTTACTTTCATACTAATCTCACAGTTTTACTGGACCGACGCATCGATAAAGTGACCAGGCCCATGGTAATGTTAATGTTATGTACAGCGGAAGAATACACAATGTTCGTACAGGTAGATCTTACGCAGGACTTTCAAAAGTGTTCCATTTACCTTGAACAGCCTACAATTACGTCACAATAATAACTGTGCAAAATTTGGCAAAATCAACATTGTGACGTAAATACGAGTTCTGTGTAAGGTCGATAGCTAATTTGGTATAGAATTACTTTCGGATTTTTCTTTTAAAAACGTAAACAATCTAAGGTAGAAAATTCAAAAAACCAATATGGTGGGGGAAGTTTTCCATTAAGGGGTTTCCATTAAGTTTTTTTTAGCATTTGTGGCCGAGAAGCACGGGAACGATAAGGGCGACAATTGCATGCATATGAAGTGCGCCATCGCCACTAAGCGCAGGGCTCTGAACTGGCGTGCAGTGTTCTCGTCATGCTGCGTGTGCCTATAGGACTCTATGGGCACTGCCTACCGGCTGGCAGCTGCAAAATTTCAATAGGGAATCCCATGTTAAGGAAATCTCGCACGAGTAGATTAATTTTAAAGATAGGCGTTTCAAACAAATGTATTTTTCATGAATNGATAGGCGTTTCAAACAAATGTATTTTTCATGAATATTTTAGGAACAGTTTCCTACGAGCGTATAGACAGTATGTACTTTTTGTATAGCATATATTTTAAAAATTCCTTGCAAACAGGCTATACATGTAATGGAAAAAAATTTCTGCTGCAGGGAACTTCTCCTTAAACATTCGTGAACATAACATTTTGTTTGAAACGCCTAACTTTAAAATTAACGCACTGAGGTGAAGTTTCCTCAGCATGGGATTTCCTATTTAAATTTCGCAGATGCCAGCCGGTGGGCAGTGAGTGCCCTAAGCGATGACCCTGGCCTTTTATTGGCGGTAAGTGTATATGTAGCACGGTTCAATGAAGGGCCCTTGAGTATGTATGCACGTATGTGACACGTGCATTTTGAGATACAGCGCTTTGAGAAAGCCGTTTATAGCTACGTTAGAGTTCCCTGAAATGTGCGTGGCGTCTTGAAAGCCCCCAACAGGTCTCGTCTGAAGTATGTTCTTTCCGTGGATGTGCGTATTGGACACACGTTTAACAGATTCTTGTATTTAAAACACTCTGCAAAGCACTTCAAGCTTCGTGTAGGTGGGTCTAAGTCTCGGCGTTATCTGCTTCTTGTAAAGAGTCGAGAACATATTTATATTTTATTAATAAGTTATCAACTTTTTACAACAAGCAGAGAACACACAATTAAAATTGAGCACATAAATAGTAAACAACTTCAAAATATACATTTCCTATAATCGTGCATTGTTAGCAATTACTAAGAATCGGAAATTATGACGTGAAAACGAATAATTCCTGCAAGAAGGGTAAAGCTGGGTCTTAGGAATGCAGAGGTGAAGCAGCTGCTCATTCTGCGAACTGCGGCCGCACACGCGAGCAGAATGACGTCACCGACAAGCAAACAACGTTGGAACGCCAATCAGCGCCTGGCAACCTGCTTTCCAGCCGGCAGCCCAGCCAATAGGGAATGTTTTACAACACCTGATAGCTAGTCATGCACAAGGCCCGTTCCCGCAGTCTCGCGCGGCCAATCAGGGAATGGAAATGTACTGCAACGTCACCTGTGTGTACGCCGTGAGACTTGACCGCCCGGGTAGGCCACCGAACGGTATGCAGAGCTCCAGCAGAAAACGTTTTATTAAAAAACCGTCCAACGTGTCTGAGTGAGGTCTGCTTACGAATAGCATNCCAGCAGAAAACGTTTTATTAAAAAACCGTCCAACGTGTCTGAGTGAGGTCTGCTTACGAATAGCATTTAAAAAACGTTACACGTCTGAACACATTTTTCAGTTCCTCCATTTCTCTCTAAAGCATGTTTTTGTGATAGTGAAAATTGCTCTAACTGGTGTTTCCACGGTCATTTTTAGGTATGTACGTTCCGGTACAAAACATTAAAAAAGGAATAGGGACGTACATCGAACCTTAATTTTTATTATTACTTCATTAAATGTTAGGTTCTCCGCTGAAAGTCTCATAGAGGTGCGTTATCGACGGCAAGACTGCACGCCAGTTCAGAGCCCTGCACGTAGCGGCGATGGTGCCCTTGTAGCGCGTGCCAGTATAACCCTTATAGCTCCCGCGCTTATCGGCCAAAAAAAGTAGGAAAACGATGCAGGCAGGCAGGCAGGACCTTTAAACAGGGGTATTGTGCCCTTGCGTTGGACTACGGTGTCATCAAGGAGAAGTTGTTGACTATCAAGATAGTGTCGGTGCCTAGAGGGTAGAGCAGGGGGGCGAAGGAAACGGGCCAGAGTGATAATTTAACAGCGAGCGTATTCGGTAAGTGCCTTCGCTACTTTGTTTTACCGTGAAATTAAATATAATATACTGCTATACGCAGAACATATGTCTAGGTCCGGTCCACCGTAATATATTCTTTATTTTCTTGTTGACATAAGTCTTTAACAACAAACGCTTTCGAAAAGTAGCTTCGGGAATTTATTCCATACTTTACACTGCAGTACATATTCATATAAACTGTTGTATTTGTATGTCACATTTAACATAATACCAAATTCAAAGTATCGGGGTATTCTCACTTTTTTACGGCTAAAAAAATAAAGTAAAAAATCCCCTAAAATGTAACGTAGCTGTAATGAATAAAGTTTTAGTAATGACCAACCGTAGAACAAAGTATAGGTGATCGAAATATGCCACAAAATTACACACAACATGCTTCTATCCATAGAAGGGGTGGAGATTCTCTCTGGGATGCGTACGGGAGTACACGCATGTGACGCTTGTTTGATATGTGTAGACTATTCANAGGGGTGGAGATTCTCTCTGGGATGCGTACGGGAGTACACGCATGTGACGCTTGTTTGATATGTGTAGACTATTCGCGGTAAATTGAGCACTTTTGAAAGCCCTCTCATTTGGAATAATAGTCAATAAATATGTTTAATATTAGGCTTAGACGTTAATTTTCGAGTGCGGTGGAATAAACACGATGTGTTTATGTACTTACATGGCAATAATTTGTTTTAAAAGGTGGTTAGAGGATAAGCGATGNAGGGGTGGAGATTCTCTCTGGGATGCGTACGGGAGTACACGCATGTGACGCTTGTTTGATATGTGTAGACTATTCAAGGTAAATTTAGCACTTTTGAAAGCCCTCTCATTTGGAATAATAGTCAATAAATATGTTTAATATTAGGCTTAGACGTTAATTTTCGAGTGCAGTGGAATAAACACGATGTGTTTATGTACTTACATGGCAATAATTTGTTTTAAAAGGTGGTTAGAGGATAAGCGATGGTTGAAAAGAAAAAATAGTTGCGCCTCAAAAGTGCTCACTTTACCGTGAATAGCCTATAACAGTCATTTTCATTAATCAAGAACGGAAGTTTGAAGTGTGACTTTGGGGGCGCGCAGCGCCCCACCCTTAAGGGGTAGAGTGCTGGAACGAAGTTTGTGAACACCTTTGAACCTTCCTCTTTCTAATGCATACAAGTGTAAGAGTTAGCACATTTGTAAACTGTTTGCTTTTGTAATAATTCCACAGTTTCACTTGACCGACGCGTGAATAAAGTGACAAGGCCCACGGCAGTGTTAATGTTTTACACATGGCGGAAGAATACACAGCGTGCATGCAAGTAGATCAAGAGCAGGGCTTTAAGAAGTGCTCAGTTTACCATTAACAATCTATATATGTAGTTCTTGCACGGTAACACAGGCTAGAGGAGTCTCGGCCCCGTAACAGCGCATGTTATTAAGAAAAACGTGTTTTTATTTATTTATTTGGTGTTTTGGGTGCTACCAAACAGCGCCTTAGGCTTTCGTAAACCATCTCACAATTTACCTGGAGTGATTTCGGAAAATCCTGGAAAATCGACATCAGGATGACTAGGCCAGGAATCGAATCCTGGTCCTCCTGAATACAAGTCCGCTGTTGTTACCACCGCGTCACTTCGCTCGTGCTGTTCAGGATGCCAGCAGCAAATTTTCGTTTTTGAATATGAAGTGTCGTCACAAACTTAGCGCAGAAGCAGTGGCGTATGGTGAACTGTTGCAAGGTAAGCTGGTNTTTTGAATATGAAGTGTCGTCACAAACTTAGCGCAGAAGCAGTGGCGTATGGTGAACTGTTGCAAGGTAAGCTGGTGTTAGCTGTGTGCTGTACCCTGTTGCTTGCTATTTGACACTTCCACCAGTAAAACGTAGCTTGGCAGCAGGACGCGTGTAATGGGTCCCTTGCTGCTCGCTTGTGAGTGGTCGGAATGCACTCAGTTTCCATAGACTGCATGGTGATTACTGGCTCCTGCTGCGTGCACCGAGAATGTACAGCAGTGAGCAAGCGCCAGCTTACATTGCAACACTTCTCCACACGCCACTGCGCAGAAGATTTACAGCACGCCCACAGCGCTTGTCTCAACAATACATATCTTACAGTTTACAGATAGCAAAAATCTTGTTTCCGTTCAACAATTATGGCGAATGTACGAAACTTTATCAACATTAAACAACTAATTTACTTCAAAATACGGAAATTGATCGCCGAACACAGTGAGCTAGGGATCACTTCACCAGGGTAGGCCTGTATTGTTCAGATCATTGATTAACCACTTAAATTTAAGGAATAATTTTCCTTTTCAGGTGTTCCTAAAGAGGATGTTTTTGGTATGACGAGTACTAGCGAATTTCTTAATTGAACCTATTAAAATAGTTTATGTTGGACCAGGAGCATGCAACAAACAATTACAAAACGTCGGTGTGCTAAAGCCAGCCAGTAGCATCACCCAGGAAAATGCGCTGTCTGTATTGGCGCTAGCTTCCGACCTTGCACAGTACCGACCATAATTTCACTATCCTGCAACACGTCGTACGTGAACGAGTATACCCGGGATAATATATTTAACAATTTGAGGACTGCAGAGATTTACTGGCACCAAGGACAAGGTTGGAAGAAGATGCCTATATTCTCCAATACAGCAATATCAATTGTGATCGACTCTGCGTTTCCCTGGCTACGTCGAACAGACTCACTGTACTCTGCAACGTTTATTATTGGCTGGTTCTCGACCAATGAAGTCGCGCGTTAACTGTGTACCAATTAACGTGTCGCGACAGATGTAGCAGGTTTTACAATCCACCGTGTTCATTTGAGAAATTATTAAAAAGAACAGTTTTATTCTTACAACCTGAAATGTGGACTAGTTGCGATTTATTACTTAGATTCTGGAAACGTAAATTGAAACAGTAAAACAATAAAAGTGTGAGTTTTGTGTCCAGAGCAAAGAAATTTCCATATAAACTAAGTCCCGAGTATAAACACTATTGTTTGTGAAAATTGCAACACCCAGAAAGAATGTCCCGAATGGATCCAAACTCAAAGGATGTGTAGAACAGTGTACCAGCAATAAGTGATTACGATTGCAGAGAGATGGCGTACACGTAGGCCCGGCAGCGCCTTCTCTTGTGTGACCTACAGGTCCGTGTTACGCCAAGCTCTGTCAATGAAGAGCCATCAAACAAATTGAAAGCAAGTGCCAGTATGCCTCGTCGACGTCAAAAGACGCCATATCAGCATGTGAGTGAGTTCGAACGAGGCAGAATCATCTATCTCCATGAAACGGGTTTGTCATATCGTGACATTTCTGCTCATACAGAGCAGGCTTCTACGACAGCGATGCGTGTGTGGAACTACTGTATAGAAGAGGGTCGTACGCAGTGACGAGCAGGTACTGGACCGCGCAATATGACCACAGAACATGACCATCTTGTCCGCATGGCCGTAGTTTCTGTCAGAGTTGAATGTAGGCGTACCAGTGGCGTGTGGTGAAGTGTTGCAAGTGTTGCGTGGTGCTTGCTCACTACTGTACATTCGCGGTGCACGCGGCAGGAGTCAGTAGCCACAGTGCTGCCTGGGGAAACTTACAAGCGAGCGGCAAGGGACCCAGTACACGCGTCCTGGTGCGTCAGCTGTAGAGCTACGTTTCACTGGTGGAAGTGTAGAATAACAGGCAACAGGGTACATGCCAAGGCGGCGGCAAATAGCCTTCGGCTGGCTGGTCGGTTCAATGTGCGATTGCAGCAGGAAATAGTTCTGACTGCACTTTGTTACTTTTTAAGGCCAAACAT
>NQII01000422.1:260114-371298 GCA_002778355.1 Clitarchus hookeri
GGGGGGGGGGGGGTATAATGGGACTTTAGCCCCTCCCATGTAGCTTAATTTTACACTTGATAAAATGAGATTATACTTGAAAGCAAATACATTGTTAAAGGCTGTTCATGGTACAGTGAGCACTTTTGAGGCCCTCGTTACTTTTTCCTTTCAGCCATTTCTTCTCCTTGTACAACCTTTTTAAATAGATATTGCCATGGAAATAATAAACATATTCCACACACATGGAAGTTAACGTCTAAGGTTAAAATAAAATATATTCATTGACTATTATTCAAAATGAGAGGGCTTTCAAAATTGCTCACTTAACCGTGAATAACCTACAATAATGCATTATCAATGCATACTGCATACTTAATAATATATAGTAATAGTAAAATCTTAAAATTTGTTTAGATATCCTGACATTTATACGTGGCATTAAAACTTAGAGCTTACTAGCAAACACGTGGTTTGATCGTAGACACAGTGACCCGCCGCTCAAGTAGCCTAAGTCCTTAATTTGTATCTAGATCCGCCCCTGCCGGCCAGCGAAATATTGCTACGCCGTTAGCCAATCAGCGCCTGGTGTCCTACTTACCAGCCGGCAGCCCAGCTGTAGTCTATTGACGGTTACTTCCCACTTTCCTGACGCCCTGCATAAGTTCTGCTCCCAGGATATTCCTCCGCCTCATGCAGACAATGCTTAACCAAGTCTAGAAAATCACACTAAAGTGACAACGCGCCGGATTCGTGCGCACTCATTGTAATAATATTTTGTATAAGAACTATTTCTTAGTACGCATTACCAGTACGCCTATTTTATCCCTGCCTATAACTCATATTAATTATAAATGAAATGTTATAATTTATAGATAAATTTATAGATAAAGGTTAAATTTAACAAAAAATAATGTACTTTTATGTTAACGCAATTATAAAACGCATGTGATACATCGCATATTTATGAAACAACTAAGAACGTCATACTTAGGTTGATTTTTCAAAGGTTTGTTTCAAAAAGTATGAAGAAGCCGCGGATAGACTGGAGTAAGGAACCTTTCGCAGCATGCAGCAGTAATCAGATGTGAAACCTATTACCAGAGACTCGCGCAACCAATAGGAGAATTAGGAAGCCCACATCAAAGGAACCGCCACGCTATTTTGTCTCTGCTTACTTGCCTACTCTGTTGTCAGGCTAGACTGGAGTGTGGTTGCAACGTCTCGAGAAACACACAANGGAACCTTTCGCAGCATGCAGCAGTAATCAGATGTGAAACCTATTACCAGAGACTCGCGCAACCAATAGGAGAATGAGGAAGCCCACATCAAAGGAACCGCCACGCTATTTGTCTCTGCTTACTTGCCTACTCTGTTGTCAGGCTAGACTGGAGTGTGGTTGCAACGTCTCGAGAAACACACAANTTTGTCTCTGCTTACTTGCCTACTCTGTTGTCAGGCTAGACTGGAGTGTGGTTGCAACGTCTCGAGAAACACACAAAAATGAAATCCTTTAAAACAGGTGGAAAAAAGTGGTTATTCATATATTTAATGCAAATTATAAACAACTCCGTAATTTACACCTACGTTAAATAAAATAAATATGGTTTTTACAATGTAAAAGCGAAGGAGGCGTGACTCTGACAGCTGATTGCTAACGAGACAGCAACATAAGCAATACTTTCCAATTACGTGGGCAGGCGGAGTGATACAAGTTGCCACCTTTAAATGGATAGACGGGGTCACAAGTTCCTCGCGAAAAGATTTACGCGGAGAATATACGTCAGTATCATATGTGCAGTCTTCATTTGGCTATTGGCTGCTTGTCTTTGCGTGAAGAGAGTCAATCATAATTAAGTTTCCCCGATACTGACCGTTCGTGATTCGCGGGCAGACAGATAAGACGCGTAACAATTCATATGATCCAGCAACCAAAGTGGTTCTGAACTAAAGTGTTTGGAACATAACTTGTCCTGAAATATTTCGCGAAAAAAAGGTGATGGATAGAGTATAGACTTCTGTTCCCTTCCACGCTGGCATATAGCCCGTAACACATTGTCTGTCTCTCTGTAACTGATTTCGTAACTTTTCGCACAAGTTATATTTATTTATTGATATATATATATCTCTATATATATATTATATTTAGTTGTTATGAGTGCCGACTGTCATATTGGTAACGATAATACCGTACTTGACAGATACAGCACATCCGGTTTCATCCAGTTTCCTTACGCACCTTCAGCCAGCTGCCATTGCTGTTTCAAAAAGAAGATGCCATGAGGTCTGAATTATGGAATAATTCTCTGAAAATGTTAAAATTTAAACCTCCATGCTATCTTTTTAAGATTATCCAGGGCTTCTTGAGGCCCCTTTGCTACCAGTCCGTCTCTGAGCTGGCCACTTGAATGATGTCATTTTTAGAAAGTGACACCTGTATACTAGATTGTAAGTAAACAGCTTTCTAGTATGGTATCATTTAGTTTTTCAGGCAGCATACTGTCTCAATACATAGGCTTGAAAACCGTCACATCCTACCAAAAAAGCCTGTATGTATACAAATGTGCAAGTAAATCTACATATCAGCAGTCATGCAATTTAAAACGTTTGGATATATGTGCCAGTAATAACCTCATATCTTATTGAAATCCACTCAAATTTGAGCCCATAGATTTTCTTCGACTCCAAAGTTTTTCAAGTCGTTAATTTTATTTGCAATTCAAATAACACAAGGGGCCGCGGTGACTGAGTTGTTAGACTGCTCGCCTCCCACAAAGGGGAACCGGGCTCAATCCCCGGTCGTGTCACTCACGGATTTTCGCACGAGGGCATCATGCCAGACGATACCGCTGGTCGGCAGGTTTTCTCGGGAATCTCCCGTTTCCCCCCGTCCTTTCATGTGGGTAAATGATTCGCAAACCGGCTTAATGGTTAAGACATAATTGGTTTATGTTACTGTAGCCGAACAAATAGTCTACATCTCATTGGCTGTGACAACGAAACAAGTGGTGTGTCGAATTAAGTACAGCACGCATCATAATTTGTTTGGTTTACAGCACCTAAACCGTAAATTAAAGTGTGTCTGAAAGGGTTGAGTAAATTGTTACGTAATTACGTGTTAGTAGTTCATATGTTATGTCCATAATGATGGGTAAGACAATTAGCTAAGCTTCTATTGTCGCATTTTTCAATAAATCCTCCTAAAATTGAGTCAGGAAGAAATTAATAAAAAATCCAATATGGCGGGTGACGTGGGCTCTAGGGTGGCTGCCCGGCTGGAGATGTTCTGTACGTCCGATGCCTAGAAGCTCGGAAGCGCATAAGGGTGACCCAGGCATGCGCATCACGCCTATTCCTAGCGGCTAAGTAAAATCGCTGAACTGACTGGCGCGCCGTGTTCCCTTCTATAGCGCGCCTCTACGAGACCTTCAGCGGTGCCCATGTAACTGTGTGCCGCAGTGGCGTGTGGTGAAGTGTTGCGTGGCGCTTGCTCACTGCTGTACATTCTCGGTGCACGCAGCAGGAGCCAGTAAACACAATGCAGCCTGGGGAAACTCACAAGCGAGCGGCCAGGGACCCATTACACGCGTCCTGCTGCCGAGCTACGTTTTACTGGTAAAAGTGTATACTAGCAAGCAACAGGGTACAGCACCGAGCTAACACCGGCTTACCTTGCAACAGTTCACCACACGCCACTGGTATTCCGTAACACTGAAGGTAAAAGTGTGCTGCACTTTTCTATAACTTTTCAGAGATTCTGCACCGGGATGTTCATACTTAAAGATGACCACGGAAAAACCTGATTTAACAATTTTCATTTACAAAATATTTGCCTTTGGGAATAACTGGAGAACCAGAAATGGGTATAGAAAAGTTCAAAGTTTCTTAAAAGCTATTTCCAAGCAGACATGGCTGAATCACCTAGAGCTGTTTAGTAATAGGTAGAGGCGATGTTTTATCGCGGGAAAAGTGGACTGTTTGCTAGGATCAACGTACTGTACACATATCCAACAGTTTTTTTTTTATTGAAGCTACTACCCCATTTCACTGTGCCAAGGAGGATTCTGATACTATGAGGCAGAACGTTTCTGATTGGTCTGTAAACAACTTAGCCGAGTCAAAACCTTTTTTATCCAATAATGAAATAATAAACCAGGTAGAGTGTTATAGAATATTTATGTTGGCTCAAAAATAGTCGCGTTTTCCCATCATCTCTAGTAATACGACATTTGCTGGCGAAGTTCAGAGCACAGTTCGGCGACCACCTGCGTTGTTCGGGTCGACCTGGCTTGTAAGTGAGCGTGCTGGTCTGCGGCTGCAGTAAGGGGCAGTGCAGGCGGCAAGAACACGCGCTAAGGCGGGCAGTGCGTATTGATTGGCGGGTTCAGTGGCCCTGACAATCACGCAAGCCTGGACACAGTCCACTGCCGCCGACTGCAAGGTCACCGACCCCTGCTTGCTAGGCAACCCCGACTGCAAGGTTGCCGACCCCTGCTGGCTAGGCAACGCCGCCAGAACCCCTTTCCCTTATTCACGCCCCAGTAGACTGTTCACGGTGTGAGTACTTTTGAGGCCCTGGTTATTTTTTACTTTCTGCCCTTTTTTTATCCTTTAGCCACCTTCGTAAGTAAATTTTGCCATGTAAGTAATAAACTTAGTGTGTAGATTCCACCGAATGCGGAAGTTAATCCCGGAGGCTAAAATAAAATACATTTATTGTCTATTATTCCAAATGAGAGGGCTTTCAGAAGTGCGCACTTTACCGTGAATAGCATATAGCACTTCTAACTCAGTCTTTTTGCCACTACGTGCAGCTATAACTCAACTGTGGTTGATTGAACATTTCTATAATTAACCATCGAGAAAAGTAATCCATGGGCTTAAGACAATTTGTATTTTTTGGCATAAATTTTAGTTAGGAATTATTAACCAAATTTTTTGCATGTCTCAGCATAAATAACAGTGTTACAAGACGCCAGAGAGGCTTATCCGAGTTCTTAAGGGATAGACCTCTTAAATAAAAAATAATCAAATAATCATTTGATTTACAGCATAAAACTGGCTATATTCACTTTTACTCTTGTTATTCTCAGTAAGCGCAATATTCAATTAATGTCTATCTGAATTCTAATTAACGTCTTTATCACTGTCTCTATGTTGAGTAGTCACTAAATTCACACTCGTCAATTACACGTATTCAATCTGTCTATTTCCATCATTCCAAATGTCTGTCACTCACGCATCCAGTTCATTAGACCCACCTGCCAGTCTCACTCTTCACTGTACCGATGCTCGCAGTCCGCAGTCTTCACTCCCGCTGGTTACTCTCGCCGCCATTCGACGCTCTGCTGGCTCGTCGCTTCGCTGTCTTCGTACACCTGGCGCTTAAGACTGCACAACCCTCCAAACTCTAAACTGTTGGCTGAGAGATGCAGGGGTGATGACCAGAACATTCTTTCAAAGATAACCCCATGAATTCAATCCGCTGAAGGTCAGGAGCGCACCAGTTTCAATAGGCTTATCTGGCACACACAGTGGCTTGCCTTCGTAAATATCCGCACACTTCTCACGTTACCACTCTGTCCTTGGCACACTGTTTCGCTCGCTCGAGCTGGCCGGAGCAAGGGAAGTGATGCGAACCAACAATATGTAACAACAACTTCTCAAGTTTTATCAAATTATTACAAATTCACTGCCTTTATTAGTTTTTTCTTGCTGGCGTTCACATAAATTACACTAGCAACAGTAGTAAAACAATGCATGTTTCAGAATATGCCCAAAACAATGCCCTATGCCTTAACGTGACCCAAAAAAATACAATAGGTGTGATGCAAGTTATTGCGGAAATTCCGTAAATGCAAGGTTTTGGGTACTGATGCACCTTAACGACGTGTACTTTACTTTAAAACGACTAGTGTGTGTGTACTACGCTGGCAGCAAGTACCCAACAGTATTCCGGCTTCAAACTTACGCGATGGAGGAAAATCCGTAACTTGTAAAGAACGTCAGTCTTCGTATTTAATTCTATTGGCTATTCGACGTTGAACACTTTTGAAAGCCCTGCTCAGCATCTATTATTTTTTTTTATAATTTTGTATCCTTCCACCATATATAAATTAACATTGCTATGAGCATAATCACTTTATTCATTGGGTCGCGGTGGCTGAGTGGTTAGACTGCTCGCCTCCCACCAAGGCGAACCGGGTACAATCTCCAGCCGGTTCACTTCGGATTATTGAAAGTGTTAATCGTGCCGGACGATGCCGCTGGTCGGTGGGTTTTCTCGGGATCTCCCGTTTCCACCGCTCTCTCATTCCGGCGTTGAAGATTAAAGAACCACTATAATTTACATTACAGAATATAAACAAGGAAAATGTTGCCATTGTGAAGTAATATTAATTTAGTGGAGGCTGTTGACAATCTGTGAGGGTATTGTGCAGCCTCTAAAAGTGTTGACAGACACCGCCATGTTAGGCTTTTTTTTTATCTAACTACTCTAAAACTAAGTGTTATATGAGCCCGCGGTAGGGACGGGAGTTAAGTGCGTCTCAGGGCTAAGCCCCATACGCCTACAAGGAAGGGAGTATCATGCAAGGAGACATGCATCACGGCAAAGAGGGATTGGGCTGCCATGGCCAGATTGTGGCCATGACAACCTCCCTAAGTGTACTTATAGCTAAACTATATTTAGAAGAGAAAGGGAAAAACCGGCATAGTCACCGTAAAAACCCTTTCGACAGGAAAGAATTAAAAATTGCTTCATGCATTATCATGTTTACAGAAAATGCTACAGGAGACAGAGGATAGGAATCATGCTCTTTATTATGATGGGATGAAAGTGCTAGTAGAGAGGGGGCGGGAACTTTCCTTCAATTGGCGCTGGGTTTAGCCAGAGTAACACTTGCGCATCACTCTGGTGGGGGGAGAGCGCAATTGGGCAGGTCCCCCCCAAATCCGGATCCCCAGTAGATCCTATCCATGTTAGGCGTTAAATGTAATAATAGCAATAAGTGTGCTGGAATGTCCTATTTGTTTTCCCAAGACATATATCAGTTACACAAACAAGACATAAAAATGAAATAACTAACGTCATATTTTTATCGGTACTACAAATTATCTGATGTGAAAGGAAACCCTGTTTACAGAAACGTTACCCGCAAAAACATTTTTATATCAGATGACACCCAACTTTGTATGATATAAATATTTATAACATGAAGGAAACATTATTTTATTAAATAAATAAGCTAACTCGTGTGTGAATTCGTCGCGTCGAGATTCGTCTGCAGATACGTTACATGTAATACTTAAAAAAAAAAAAAATTGGACATTGTAAAACAAATACATTTACAAACCTGATTCACATAACTGACATAATAGCCGAGCGGTCTAATGCATCTGTCTACTAACACTAGGTCCAACAATTCGAGGTTGCCTGTTTCCACAAGAATTTTTTTAAGTTATGAAAAATAAGTACAGATAGCAGCGCATCCTATGATTCGATGAGGGAATTACAGTAGACAACACAAGATAGCTAGGGCTACGATGCCGCTCAGTAAAGGCAACAGAACAGATAGTTAGCACTGCCACATGTTACTGCTGGGTGCACAATCAGCTCTGCGGCGGCATCACAGTACTCTAGGGAATTCCGTACCGGATTGTAGTCACAACCCTACTCGTTTGTAATCGCAACATTCTATTCTGTAGAAAGTAATGACGTGACGTCACTGATCTGTTGGCGTTACCATATACCTTTAACTATATTCGCAGGGTAGCCACAACCAAACAGACTGTTGTCCCTATTTTAACAGTCTTTGAGTGCAACGGCTACAGAACTATGGTTCCTACAACAATTTTTTCTTTCAGTGTAGTTTTGCATAACGTATCGCCTCATGAAGTTTTCGGTGAAATCCTGACCCGCTCGGTGTGGTGCGACCTGGAATATCAAGCAACTTTAATTCTATACTTCAGAGATTCAAGATAAAAATACAATTTTAGGAGTCATGAATAAATAATTTAAATAGTGTAATTAACTTACTTTCTAAATGATTGACATTCAAATTTATGCTGAAAATTATAATTCTGGAGCATTCGTGTAGGTTGTTCTTACTGTGTGCGTTAATTACACTAGTTAATGACTTCTTTAGTGCGTCGTGTTGGAAGATGCCAGCTTAAATAAAATCTCATATCTCAGTAAATTCTCAACTAATTCCCATCACATCTGCATGCAAACAGTACTAAGAAAGATTATCCAACATTTTTTATAAAGCACTATTTTTTATTTTCAAAGCGATGGTTATGTGCCATGCCTATTGTACAGTTAAACTGACAAAAATGAATTTTGCTGTTTCGATGCACCTGCTATGTGTACTAAATTCACTACATAATAGATTAAATCGACCGCATTCTAGAATACACTACGACCAAAACATATTGTTTACAGGATTACATTATATCTCAGGAAGTACTCAACCGATTACTATCAAATAATGTGGAAAATTCATTATTCTTCGACGTAGCCGCGGTGGCTGAGAGGTTATCCTGCTCGCCTCCCACCAAGGCAAACCGGGTTCAATTCCCGGCCGGGTCACTACCGAATTTTCGCAAGTTGGAATCGTGCTGGACGATGCCGCTGGTCAGCGGGTTTTCTCGGGGATCTCCGTTTCCTTCGCCCTTTCATCCCAGCGCTGCTCCATACTCACCTCAATCGTCCTCATCGGCTGTTAAGAGTAGCCCAAATCTCTTTACTCACTTCACTCGCTCATTATTCTTTCACAGTTTTTAACACACGTTTTGGTTTTGCCTAAATATTTGAGTACGTGGAAATTGCTTGCATACGTGAAAGTAAGCTACATTGGTGATTTTTTGTTAGTTTTATAAGAATTCTGGTAATCTTGAAATACACAGGCTGTTGGCGCTTGACGAGCACGCTTACCTAGAGCAGTTACCCGCGTGTGACCGAGAAGCACGCTAAGGGCGGCACTGCCACGCGCATCAAGTGCGTCTTCGCCTCTAAGCACAAGGCTATCGTGAAATGTTCACGTCACACCACGTGTACCTATGGGACTTTCAGCGGTGAGTCTGTTATTTTATTGATGGAAAGTCTGTTAGAAGGTTCAATGCAAGGCCCTTGAGTAGCTTTGTATTGATCTGACTCGTATATTTTGAGATACAGCGCTTTAAAAAATCAGTTTTTAGCCATTTTGGAGCACTCTAAAATGGTGTTTCTAATGTGCCTGATGTCTTGAAAGCACTCTTTTCGTAGATCAGCACGTTGGACGCACGTTCAACCGTTTCGTGGAAGAACGAATTCTTCAAGCGCTATGCAACGCAGTTCAAGCGCCATGTAGGCAGGGGCCTTAAGTAGGCGTCAAGGTTCGTTGTTATGATTTGTACGTGGAAACGATTTGCCTCATCAATCATTATGCATTACTACTATTCAGGAAAGAAAGTAAATCACTTTCTCTGGCTGGGAAATAATTTTTCTTACATGAGCCAGAGGGAAAAACATTTTTGAGAGGAGAACATCCCTGGCGTCTCCCCCATTGATCCACACACTGTGTATGTATTAGGTTAATTGTTATATTATCTTAGATTTGATTGTTTCGTTTATCCAAGGTATCTCTTGCTTGGGCCTGACTTGGCGTAAGCTGCCGCGTGTGCGTTAAGAGAGAACGTGCTTATGTGTGTCGTGAGGACTTGACTCCAGCAAGCAGCTCAGTTAGCTTGTGGACTAACGAGCGGGCTCCCTAGTCCAGTATCACTTTGTCCAGTTCGTGTACACGAGGTTCCGACCGTCGCGAGAGAACATGTCCGGCTCTCCACACCTCCTCCCCTCTTGTACCTGATTCCACTAGGGTATAACAAGAGACATCTTTCAGAGCCTATGATTCCAGATCATGGACAGTCCGGTACCACCACCAAGGTCTCTGGGAAAACATGCCCCTCCACCCAATTGCCACTACAATTGGGCTTCTCAGGTCGGAGCGTACCTCCGCTCTGAGCGAAGGCACGGTTATCCGTACGGGGAACTCCACACTGGAGGTCTTCTACCCTGTCGCCAGAGAGCAGGTAGAACACCAAGTAAAGGCACTCAGGAACAGCGAATGGCCAGAAGACAGAAGAGGAGCAAGTGCCGTGAACTGTCTACAGGTGGCCGCCCGGTAGAAGAAATGTTGCACGTCTGAGGCCTAAAAGCTTGGGAGCGCTAGGGGCGGCCGAGACATGCGCATCAACTCTCTCATCGTCTCTACGCGCAAAGCACCAAACTGGCGTGCAGTCTTGCCGTTGATAACGCTCCTCTACGAGACTTACAGCGGAGAAACAAACATTTTATGAAGTAATAATAAAAATAAAGGTTTTATGCACGTCCCTATACCTTTTTTAATGTTTTGTACGGGAATGTTCATGCCTAAAAATTGAACGTGAAAAACACCCGTTTGAGCCATATTCACTATCACAAAAACATGCTTTAGAGAGAAATGGAGGAAGTGAAAAACGTATACAGACGCGTAACGTTTCTTAAATGCTATCCGTAAGCAGACCTCACTCAGACACGTAGGACGGTTTTTTAATAAAACGTTTTCTGCTGCAGCTCTGCACACCGTTCAGCGGCCTACCCAGGCGACCGTCTCGAGGTGGACTCAAACCATCCGTCACATCCATCAGTCGCCCGTCCGTCCGGCGGTCACGTGATATTCAACCAATTTTTTTCTATCCGTCAATCCGTCAAATATTTTACTAACTTTTGAGCTTTGACTTTCGACGATAATATGCACTTTGAAATAAAATGCAGTGCGGTGGATATGTGTTTATTTAACATCGGTGGTAAATTCAGGAATTTAAAATGTAAACAATAATTAAGTATAAATTTTATCACGTACAAATATTATTTCCACAAAATTTTTTTCTTCAAAATGTATTTCCAACCAAAATTTGCCTCAAACTAAAGAAATTTCACGATGTTAAGTTGTCACATTGAAGTTTTGCCGTACAGAAGGATTGACGGACGGCGGATTGTTGTGAATCGTTTTCAACTGACGGACGAGAGAACAGACGGGCGTCTGACTGACGGATGCGACGGATGGTTGTGAGTCCGCCTTTCCTCATCCGATCACGGTTGCAGTGCGGGAGGCTGGAGTGTGTGTCGGCCTTCGGGCCGTCAAACCTGTCGCGAGGCTCCCGTATCATACACATTCTCGAACGATCTAGGGAATGGATAAAGCGAATCCCGTCTATAGCAAATTCACGGTTACTTTCAACTTTTCTGAAGCCCTTCATAAGTTCTACATTCAGGATATTCATTCGCCTTATGTAAAGAAAGCTTAACCGAGTCTACAAAATTACACCAAAGGAACAACCTACCGCATTCGTGCGCACTCAGTTTAGTAACATTTTGCATGAGAACTGTTTCTTACTAGGCGTTACCAACTCACGTATTTTCGCTCGATTTTTATTCATAATAACTATAGATGAAATATTATTTTATAGATAACATATAAGTAAGTTTTAAAATTAACCAAAACTAAGGCACCTTTATCTCAACACAAGTATAAAACGCTTGTGATACATGGCATATTTAGGAAACAACCAAACACATCATAAATGAGGTGATTTTTCAAAGGTTCGATTCAAAAAGTGTTAAAAAACCGCGAACAGACTATAGCACCAAAGTTAACAAGAGAGTTAAAATGTGACGATGAGCTTCTAAAGCCGGTGTCTAGTCTGTCATTAGAGCTCTTCAATAGCAAACATTTTTTCCCAGATTTTGAAAGTGTTTTATGGTTTTGTGACAAGATGGCCATTATAACTAAATAAAAATACCAAATTATTTTTTTAAAATAACATTTATGATGATTTTTAACGAAAATATTAATCATTACATATTTCAAAAGGTTATTTGAACACAACGTTGGGTTTCAGCTAAAGTACTTACTGAAGTCACAAAGACGGGAAGCTGCAATTTGTTTGAGATCCGACTCTTAGTTCACTTGCATTACAAATTTAATTTTTATTTCGACTTTAAAATTGTATTTCAAAAGTAAAAAATCTAAATGCGGGATAACCACATAACATGTGTCGAAGAAATGTATGTCATGACATCCTAATAACACAAGCAGTTTATTTTCATCTGCGTCCTAACGTATTATTTTTAAGAGTAATTTTTTTTCAATTGCCATACATTTTCCAGGCTATTATTTCGTATAGCCACGAAAATGGACGTAACATGCTAATAGTTAAGAAAATATAGTAATATTAGGCCATATTAAATTTTTATTTATTTCTTCCTAATTAAAATTAGGAAAATGTATTGAAAATTGTGCAAATAGAAGCTTAGTTAATTGTTTTACCAATTATTATGGACATTATATTCGAACTATTAACGCATATTTATGCAACAATTAACTTAATACAAAATGTTTTGTATGAATTAATTCTCCCCTTTAAATGACGACCAGGGAATAACTACTAACAATAAGCTATAAAAATCTTCACAGAACTATAAAATGTAATGTTTCTATAGTGAAACGTGTTTAATAATGACCCTAAATTTTCTGTTATGACACTAAAATAAACCATTTTTGTATATGGGATAATGCAGCCTCTTAATGCGGTTCGAGAATAGACCCAGTTGAAGATCGATCCGCGCGACGAGTTTCAATTCGATTGATCTCGCAGAGTGGACTCTAGGCAGCGAGCGATGTTATTCACAAAGCCAGCAGCCTTTTAGTGGCGTGTGTGAGGCGCACGCCTTCAGTGATGTGTTCAGTCTTCGCCGGAGGAGGACCTTTCACTGGCGGGACACGGTTCACGCTCGACTGAGCAAGTCCTGTGCTTCTCCCTTCCAGCCCACCTGACATTAAGGCCCCTGTCACACGATACGGGTGTTTCGCTGCCCCGCACTCGCACGGACAAGTATTCCCCTCCAGTATGGTGTTATCTGCGACGGACCGCAGACGCAAAATGATCGCGGCGCTATTCTTGTACAATCGTCGACGTAAGAACAGGCGTAATAGGAAGTTTTGGGGGCATCCCATGTTACAGAAAAGGAGTGAACTCGTTGCATTTCGTTTACTGTTCGAAGAATTGGGGCAAGATGAAATTAAATTCTCTTACTATTTCAGAATATCACGTGCATCATTTGGTGAGTTGCACGGTCGTTTGCAAGAAAATTTGCAGCGGGAAGACACCAAAATGAGTAATAGCTTACTTACATCCACAAGAAATGTGATGTAACTCTAAGGTATTATAGCAATTTACTACATTATAAGTCCGAAATGTTAATATAGGTTTTTTTCTTTGCGAACAATTATTTGTAATGACTACTGTGCATGTAGATAAATATTGGTTCAAAAGTTATTTGAATGTAAATGGAAATAAAACGTTCAAACTGGCACCTTTAGCGCGCTGCGCACTTCGCAACATCCTGCTCTGAAAAAGGAACTAGTGCTCTGAATCACAGTTCGTCAAGTACTAGTCCCAGCAGTCTTCGTTACATGTACAAACAAGAAAATAAAGTGCATGTAGACAAGACAATAGAAGTACGTTTCACTCTTGATGCGAAGAATGGTGAAGGTAAAGTTCCAAAGGAAGTTTGACAAGATCTCGAAGTAAAGAAAAACAAACGTTAGTAGAAACAACCTAATTACATTACAAATAGTGTCATGCCGGTTCATCAATTTTCCATTTTATACATCGATGACAGCCAAAGTCCGAACGTAGTTCTTGAAGTTAGTTCCTGATGACCCTCCAAACGTCCAAGCGCACCAACATCGCCGTAGAGACACATGGTCCACGTCACGCAAACCAGCGCCTGTGGACTGGCAAATTGTTGTACAGTACTGTCAAGAGAACTGCATTAGGGAGATCGCAGGCGCCAGACGAACAGCATCAAGCAGGCGGTCCGCGAAGCCACACTCGATGCCACAGTCAGGAAAACAGGCGAAAAAAAAATATGTCAGACATGGGGAAGAAAACTGTAAATAAACAAAGGACAAGGGACAAGCATACTGACAGTAACAAACAATGAATACATTAGTTGAACATAACTAATCGCCTAAATCCTGGGCATAAACTTGTTTTAATGGCTAACAAGTAGCCTTCCTAAATTCATGTGATGTTCCTGGAAAAGTTAATATTACAGTGTCGACTCCTGCACATTTTAAATAAAATAATGACCCTCAAACTATAGTATGAATTTTGAACTTAAGTCTTTTTCCACTGTCAGTTAACGAGAAATTTTTGCCAAACACCAAATCTCCCATAGAAAATGGCACACCGACCCTATCTAAGCGGGCTGCTACCTCGTGCTTAGCCACATTTAGAGAGGGAGGCGCAAGAATGTTCAATATAATGAGGGGAGGACAGCTCAGGTTATGGCCCAAGAACTGCAAAAGTGGAGGAGAGCCCGTAGAACCATGCACCGCACTATTAAACCCTTCACTTATAAAGTCTACGTCACTATCCCAAAGAGTATGGCCCTGGTTGTTAAAGCTCGTTAAACTGGATTTAATGTTTATGTTAAAGCATTCCACTTGATTGCCCATAGGTAAGTAAAGATTAGGTGTATAATACTTGATCGACCAACGAAAGCACGTGTCTTAAATAAACACTCATTAAAAATAATGGGCATTGTCTGTAACGATTTCTGCAGGTGCGCCGAAACATTTCCAGACCTGATCAGAAAGGGTTTTGATAATAGCAAACGCGTTCATGTTCCTGAGGGGTAACAGCGCTACAACCTTAGAAAACGTATCCAACACAATCAACAAACATATATTGCTCTTCTTGGAGCGAACTAATGACACAAAAATATTTAAGTGCACTTCCTTCCACGAGTATTTTGGTACCTGAACTTAAGCCTGTCCAAAATTATTTTGCAGAGCCTGTGTACAACGTTGGCACTCATCACAGCAGACATGCTGGGAGACATCTACCTTCAGCGTGGGCCACTCAAAATGTGAAGAGATTTTCAAAAGGTTTCGTAAATTTTCCAATGACCCCCATACACAGAATAATGAAATTATTTTAATACCATGGGCCACAATGTTTCCGCAACAATTTGCTCGCCCTGCTTTTCCAGTGAAATAAATGAGTCCATCCTCCTCAACATATGGACATTGTATCCCAACCTCAATATCAGATATTATTGGTCCACACCACGCAAGGAATCTTGCGCCTGACCCAGTTGGACAAAACATTTGGGAAAAACCTGCATAATGTTCAAGGAGGCCAGTTCTTCAGTAGCAACGATCTCGTATTCGTTCGGGTCTTAACATCCTTGACACAGCATCAGCAGCCGGGTTGCCCACGCTGCGGAAAAAAAACGCACCTTATCCTAAAACGCAACAAGTGTAATACCCACCATCCTAGTTTACCCAGTTGATGCGGGTGATTCAACACCCAACTCAAGTCCTGGTTGTCAGTGAATAATTCGCAATCAACTGACTGACCCAGCGCAGCACTCAATGCCAACGCAGAAGCATAAACCTGAACCACAAAATGCTGTGTGAAATCCGGCAAGGATAGAACAGGTAGGAAGCTAAGTACCCTTTACAGTGTCACAAATGCCTGCTCCTGTTCCGGACCACAATTAAATTCTACCCCTTTAGTTTTAAGCTGGTAGAGCGGGGCGGCAATCTGCGGACAATGCTCTACTAACCTCGCACAGTAGCCCGCGGCAGCACTTGATGCAAATGAGACAGATGCGAATCCATGTTCTCGCTGTAAATAATAACGTCATCAATGTAATTTAGAAAAAAAAATTGTAATATCAGACAGCACATGGTTCAAAACATGCGATAATGCTAGACTCCCGAAATTCACGCCCATTGCAATTCTAGTGGACTCGTACTGGCTCCAGGGCATACTGAAGCCAGTACACTTCCGACATGAGGGGTCCGGTAAACATTGATGGAAACAGTTATTGATGTCCAAAACAGAACACACTTTTGCGCGACCTAAATGCTGTGATGCACAATCGACCGTGGGGAGCGGAGAAGGATCCTTGTGAATTTTCCTGTTTACTAAGATGTGATAGACGAGACTTTATTTATCACTGTTCCACTTTTTTTTATACCAAAAAACCTAGTAATCAATATTCTGATGTTGGCAGAACAATGACACCGGGGCCTGCAACTATTATTTTAATTTCGCGAAACTCTTGCAATTTAGGCGGAGGACAACGAAAATGGCAAACGTGTACCGTAATGTCATCTACACGGAAAAATGTGTAAGGTAAGACGTCACATTTCCCTAGTGGTTGTAATGACGTCACTAAATTCCTCCCATAAACACGACAAGCAATCAGCGACGGACTAGTTTTAACACAAGGCTGTCGCTCTTTAAGCTGAACACCTCCCCCACGATCCAAAATGATTTTAATATCGGGCGAAAATCCAAAATACAAAGTAAAATCTTACAAAATTACTGCCACCCGAGCCAGGCTGAGAAACGCAATAACCAAGAGGATTTCATAATTATGTACTCGAAGCACCCAAAAGGGGAAGGCCCAGGAAAAGCAACTAACTTTAAAATGCAAATCCACAACGCTTGTCCATTCTCCCACCCACAACCATCGCGTTAATAAACTGCACGTGCAACAGAGTATAATTAAAAGGCGGTGAAAAAGTTAAACTATATTTCGCTGCAGCAGCTAGCCGCCCTTCTAATTTCACTAGGGCCTTGAGTTCGAATATCGTTCGCGGCACGGGCAACAATGCACACGAGGGGCTAAGTTTTCCAGTACAATATTTACAATTTCTGCCTCTGGCAAGTCCAAACACAATGCTCGCTGATGGGCAACTATTGTTTCATAAGTTCAATCAACGGTTCACCAGGTTGCTGAAAAAGATTATGCACACAGGTACGTTTAATACGTGCGGCAAAGCTTGAGTTAAAACTTTCTGATGAAAATTGGCAAAGGGATCACTCTTCGGCTCGCTTATGTGCTGGCGACGTTTCTGCCTCTCAACCAAGTCTCGTGATTACCGTGGTCTTCGGACATTTCCTTGTTTTTTTTTGTTTATGTTCAATTGGTAGGATGGTGGGTAGATAGCCGTGCCCGGTATTTTTCTATATAGTTTGATCTGAGTGTTATGTTTAGTTATGTTAATTTGTGTTAGTCTGGTGGGCCTTGCATTCNTTGAGTTAAAACTTTCTGATGAAAATTGGCAAAGGGATCACTCTTCGGCTCGCTTATGTGCTGGCGACGTTTCTGCCTCTCAACCAAGTCTCGTGATTACCGTGGTCTTCGGACATTTCCTTGTTTTTTTTGTTTATGTTCAATTGGTAGGATGGTGGGTAGATTGCCGTGCCCTGTATTTTTCTATATAGTTTGATCTGAGTGTTATGTTTAGTTATGTTAATTTGTGTTAGTCTGGTGGGCCTTGCATTCGCCAACCGGATGCTGTCAACCAAAGGTACGTGCATTTCCTCCCCTCGTGGGTCCGAGGGCGTGGGTGACAGCCACTACCTGGGGCCTGCGCTTGCTCGGCCTTGGACCTTTATTATTATCATTCTCTGTAATTATAATAATTTACCTATCCTTTCCCGGCGAATGTAAGGCTTCATTTTCAACGCACTTCATTTCTTATGTAATACCAATTGGCAAGAATACTTAAAATAGCGGAACAAGTGAAAATCGCTCGGCGCCAAGTCTGGACTGTACTGTGTGTGGTCAATCTGTTCCCATCCAAAAGATCTGATCATATTTTGGGTGTGAATGGCAGAATGGGGTCTGGAATTGTCATGCAGCAACAAAACTCCAGACGTCAGAAGGCCACGTCGCTTATTTCGTATTGCACGTCGAAGTTTAGTCAGGGTAGCGTAGTAAGCGGCTGCATTGATTGTTGTCCCTTGCTGCATAAACTCGACTAACACGACTCCATGTCTATCCCAAAACCAAGTTGCTATAACCTTGCTTGTTGAGATTGTCTGCTTGACCTTGACTTTGACTGGTTGTGTCGAGTGACGCCATTCCATTGACTGACGTTTAGACTCTGGAGTCATGTGAGAAACCCACGTCTCGTCCTCTGTGACAATCTTCTCTAAAATATGTTCCTTTTGATATCGGTCCAAAACATCAAGAGCACAAGCCATTCTTTTCATTTGGTGTTCCTCAGTAAGCAGCCTGGGAACCCAACGTGCGTACAATTTGTGAAATTGCAAATTTTCAGAGACAATTTTGTGCAAAGTTGTTCTACCCACATTCGGAAATTCCAATGCTAAAGTTGAAATTGTGAATCGCCTGTCGTCACGAATCTTTTCGTCCACGGCTTTGGCCATATCTTCTGTGATCACTGATGGTCGGCCTGATCGCGGTTCATCATGGACAATTTCCCGTCCGTCCTTGAAAGCTCTCACCCACTTATGCACTTTGCTGTCACTAATCGCATTGGGGCCATACACTTGACTTATCTGTCGATGAACTTCCGCTGCTGAAACGTTCCTTGCTGTCAAAAACCGAATCACTGACCATATTTCACAATCGGCGGGCTCGTCAATTTTTTTTTAATATTTTGAACTGACACTGTAAACAGCACACTGCAACAATACCAATGCAAATGGCGTCGTTTGACGAGTAAGGTATGCTGGGAGTCGGTGCGCATGCGCGTTACAATGTTCACACGACATTCGATTAGCTACGGCGATTCGGACCTTACTTTCCGAATAACCCTCGTATATTTTCTATTCTACGCCTTAGTAAATAATGGAAGCTTGCAGTTCTGGGAACTTTTGTGTTGTTGACTGGACGTCGTTGCTTGATTTCACTAACCTGTACACTGTCCCTTATAAAAAAAATTATGTCTACTTTGATCAGGAACAGAATAGCAGGATTCAAATTAACATAATTTGTAGTTGTGTAGCGGAAATGCTCCCTTTGCATTTAAAAACACAGCCACATACTACATCATGAAACCGTTACACTTCNCGCTTGATTTCACTAACCTGTACACTGTCCCTTATAAAAAAAATTATGTCTACTTTGATCAGGAACAGAATAGCAGGATTCAAATTAACATAATGTGTAGTTGTGTAGCGGAAATGCTCCCTTTGCATTTAAAAACACAGCCACATACTACATCATGAAACCGTTACTCTTCAGTGCATTTTCCACTTCTGTTGAAATAAGCCTTGTCCGCCAGTCTCTTCTTTGCCTCCCTCTTCCCAGTCCATTCTTCTGGATTACGAGTACGTCTACATCGCCTTTAAGCAACTACTGTACCATCTGGAGCACTGGATTGTGCAGCTGCTGTATGTCGTGATACACTAGGTTGGGCAAATGCAGCATCTCCTAGCACTGTGGTTTGGAAAACTGTTGTATCTCTCGACCCACTGGGTTGGGAAACTGCTGTACACAATGGCAGACTGTAATGATCATCTGTATCGGAAAATGTGAAGCCAGATCTTTATCTGTGTCACTATCATTCAAGTTCGACGGTTGTCAATATTCAAACCTGAAAACACGGTAAGTCATTACTGATTTCATCACTGCATACATAATATTACTAAAATAAAACTGTCAAAATATTAAATTGAAATTTTATTGATAATTTTTTACTTTACAGGGACATGGGTGGGGTTAATGAACTCTCCCATCACGCCCCAAATATAGAATAATATCTAATACCATAAAACTAAAACCTGGACAAAGTTTTCGTCTTTAATGTTTATGCCAAAATTGGCTCGCAAAATCCTTTATACACCTGTCAAAATCACATGTTTAATAATGTAATGGACGTATGTTTGCATTTGTTCTTCCAACAAACTTGAGAGGTTATAAAAAAAACTATAAAAGTAGAGTATTATTAAGGAATTGTAATTTCATTAAAACTTGGTCAAAGAAAGTTTATTGATATTTTCAGAGCATAAAATTGCGCAACAAAGGTTATGACCTTAATTTATACAGGTGGATTTGACAGACCTGTAAGAAAACAAAGCAGTTTTATGTTGGAATGCACGAACTGCTACTGTGCAGCTTGTATGCACACTCTAGCTACATTTTCGTTAATTCAAGACATATGTACTCAAAAAANAATGTTGGAATACACGAACTGCTACTGTGCAGCTTGTATGCACACTCTAGCTACATTTTCGTTAATTCAAGACATATGTACTCAAAAAATATGTACAAAATTCGTAACAATAAAATTATATGTAGGCCTATATTATAATCACGTTATATATATATGAATAGTTGTGTGTGTGTGTGTGTGTGTGTCTCGTACTGTATCAGTTTTCAGGTTATGTCAGCAAAAAATAAAATTCGCTAATACTGTTCAGAAAGCAGTGTAAAAAAAATCCTAGATTTTTTTTAACCAAATGTATGCGTTAAAATATTAGAAACAGCAGACACACCTTTAATACAGAGTTCGGAATTGAAAAATGTCAATAGAAATAAACTTCAAAAGTCAAACAAGCAAGTTAAACACCAACTGCACACACGCAACACTGTCTACAACTAAACAAACCACAGAAAAAAATATGTATGGAGTTAGTTACTTTGCCCTCTGAAAGCTAGCCCGTTTTTCTCCATGGCCAACTAAACTGCAGCTACCTTCGGAAGTAATAATGAANACTTTGCCCTCTGAAAGCTAGCCCGTTTTTCTCCATGGCCAACTAAACTGCAGCTACCTTCGGAAGTAATAATGAACTATGGAGGTACTCATGTTGGCCACTGAAAGGGAGAGCTCCTTGATTTGCTTGGCAACATTTTCACGGAAATAAACAGAAACGTGTATTGCACTCTCAAAGGCTTCAGACTTGAAGGTCTAGTAAATAATATAAATTATATCACCTTCTTTCATACGAATATGCCTATTTCCAAATAATAGAGTGCAGAGGGTTATTGAATTACTGGATGGCTATAATTGGCAGTACACACTACATTAAATGTTCTGTAAGAAAATATATCAATTGGATCAAAACTAGTCATATTTTTTGCATCTTTGTAATCTACATACTTTGACTAAAAAATAACTGCGACTTCTAAAAATGTAGTACCAGACAAAGTCTCAGACTGGGAAAGTCCAAAATCAAATCACAATTCAACAACAGTATAAGCTTCACTAGTGTTGAAGTGGCTCTCCAACAACACAACGCCCTCCTACTTACAGCATAGGTTTCCCAGGCCTGTCTTCACACTGTCGACGCCCTTCTTTGGACTTATCGCGTGTAGAACGTGTGTGGAAACATCTGCGACGAATCTTCAGCCATTTGAGTTGCAGTTGTAACAACTATACGACGATCTTAAACAGCTTTGGTCAAACATCTTCATTGCGGGAGGGAGCCACGGTAGTGTAGTGGTCAGAGTACTTGCCTCCCACCTAGGTGAACCGGGTTCGATTCCCGATGGGGCCGATCCTGGATTTTGACAAGTGGGAATCATGCCGGACGATGCCGCTGGTTGGTGGGTTTTCTCGAGCATCTCCCGTTTCCCCCGCCCCCTCATTCCGGCGCCACTCCACACACACCTCACCCTCATCGATGCTAAGAGCCGCCAAAATCTTTCCACATCACCTTCATGGCGGGAGGGCTCCGAAACAATGACTGTAAAATATCATTCCTTAGGCGTCTGAAGTGAGTGTTCTCTTTCCAGAACAATCTTTATTAGCAGGTCAACATTGTGGTGTAAACAGTTTGGGTATTATTGTGTCCGGGACACGCTGTGGGTTTTACATGGTAACGTTTGTGTTAGCGGGTAGTATTTTCTTTGAGATACAGCGATGTAAGGGAAGTAACGAAATTGGTAAATGACTTTTGTGGCTTAAATCGACCAATCTAGATAAGATGTTTCGTTTGGCACCGAAATAAGCGAGCTTGCACATCGCAGTCCCGATATATACTGGCCAGAAATCTTCACCCATGCTAAAAATTGCCGCCAGTCGCAGCGGGTCCTCGCGTACGTCTCGCGTATGCACAGTGGCAATTCGAGGTCATGCTGGCATCGTAGTCGTATACCCGGTCGAACGAAAAACACGTTTATTTTAATAGTGCTTTTAGTGAGGAAGCTATAGTGTCGGAATGGATCACCTTGCAAATATGATATCGCAGTTTCCGTCTTTGTGCTATATGTGTCGGTGTGATGTTAAAGACGTCTTCACCTCAGAACGTGTATTTAAAACATGCGGCGTTGCAGTTGAAGGTTAGGCGATGCTGAAGTCTGAAAAGCGTCATGTCCTCCTCGGGCAATGTCCTGCACGCCAGTTGTTGGCATGATCAGGTGCCATTACAGAGAGCTATACTTTCCCTACCTACATTTCAACTTTATTGATCAAGTGTTCTACTAGCGTGACCACAGCATTTGCATTTTTTTTTTTTTTTTTTTTCGCAGTTTGTGGTTAATTTGCTCTCTGTCCTACGTACAGCGTAGCAAGCTCCTGTCGAGAGGAGGGCGTAATTTTTGGAACTTGGGAAACGTGGCGGAAGTTGCAGACGGTTGATGTGTTTTCTCGGAGTTCTCCTGTGTTGTCCTCTGTTGCGTTCCTCTGAGTGAGAGGTGTGCATGGGTGTCAGATAGGAGTACATAGGTTTCCAGTGTAATACTGCACCGGACTGTATTATTGTAACATTGTAAGATATTGTGTTATATAATTTATTCATTTAAAAAATTTTAAAGATCGATTAATAAAAGTTTTAAAAAAACTTTAGAAACCACATTTTGTAAGGAAACTTCAGACAGGTAGGGTAATCAGAACAAACATTTTTTTAGATTTTTTATTTAACAGGAAGTTCAGAAAAACTAACTAGGAAATTTACAGAAGGGTTTTGTGAATTACAGGTAAGTTCTGTGAAATTTACCGATGTCTGTAATCTTACAGAGAGTTCTGGAGAGTTTTTTTACGAGCACATTTCTGTTAAATGATGGAATATTTTTTTAACAGTGCAGAGTTTGAGAGAGGTTGACTCATTGGAACATGGAAGACATCGTGTTCAACTGAATTTCCTGCCAGTGACTAAACTGAGCGACAGTGTTGGGCGCACTTTCTATATGAGGGAAAAAACGTGCGTCAGGAGGTATCTTCGTAATGTTTCTTCTACTTGGGTTAGGAACAAAACGAGATTTCTTTTGAGGGAGTTTGACATAGGGGAAATTTACGCCACTAGGTGCGCGGTGTTCCAAAAGGTAACTTTGAATTAAAATTTTCAGCTCTGTGAAATATAAAAGAGAAAGATTTTACTTAGTTACGAAGATATTTTATATTTTATTTATGATTATTACTATTATCTTGTTTATTACTGTAGAAAATGGAGAAAATCTGGTACATTGCCAACCCTAGCGCTTACCTAGTGGCGAAATTCTTCCCTTTAACGTAGATGTTCCCAACCTGCAGTAGAAGTAACCTTACTCTAGGTGCACCAGAATGACTACTGGAGAGAGTATCATTACATCGTCAGACAGGTGCGAGCACAGTAGAGCAGTTGTACAGTCAGTTGTAGTCATAGACTAAGATGAGGTAGAGCGATCTCGCTGACTGATCACAACAAATCTCCGTGTCCCAACATTAAACTACTTTTCTGCCGACAATTCTAGCAAAAATGGCGTGTATTGGTTAGAACACTGATTAATAAACAAGTGCTTCGAGGTGTTTTATACATCCTATAACCAAATTGTGATGCATTTTGATCAAATTGAAACTGTTAAAATTATTATACTAATACTTTAGTGGCTGCCATTTAAAAATTACGATATAAACACACGTTTATCACTGTTGACCATGTGACACTGAAAGTAGTGTTGCTTTGGGGTTGGTAAATGTTAGGTACATATGCAGAAGACAGTTGTAGGAAAATGTATGTTCTGGGACAGGGGATGGGAGATGGGGACAAGGGGACAAGCCGACCGCCATCTTGGATGATATCACAAGGAAACCACCTGCTCTGTCATTCCTCGCCTGCAGCGGTAATCTTGGATTTCCCTTTTTTCCCTCCTGCTCCATCACTTCACCTCAGCAAATCATGCTCTTGCATTCAGTTTGGGGGGTTTCCTGATATGCCTGCCAGTCTCTCTCGTCTCCCATGTCCATCTCTCTGTTTTTTTTAGTGCATATGCAACCTGTTCTCCCTCTCGCCTCCCACACCCCAGGGTTTTTTCATAGTTCTTCGATTCTCTCGCTTTCTCTCATCTCTGCATTCCCCTGGTTTCCTTCCTACCTCTCTCGACCGTCCTATCTCTCGTCGTCACTCACGTCCTATCCTCTCTCCTGTCTCCCACCCCTTAGGTTTTCTCATATGCCTCCCTATGTCGTCTCCCCCCCTGGGTTTTCTCAGAGGCCTCCCTGTCACCTTACTGCCTCTTTGGTTCGTTCTATTCCTCGGAGAAAGGTTTCTCATATTCCTCCCCCACATATAGTTTGCTTCTTGCCCCCCTTTTGTCTCCAACCCCTGGTGTTTTNATTGGATGATATCACAAGGAAACCACCTGCTCTGTCATTCCTCGCCTGCAGCGGTAATCTTGGATTTCCCTTTTTTCCCTCCTGCTCCATCACTTCACCTCAGCAAATCATGCTCTTGCATTCAGTTTGGGGGGTTTTCTGATATGCCTGCCAGTCTCTCTCGTCTCCCATGTCCATCCCTCGGTTTTTTTTAGTGCATATGCAACCTGTTCTCCCTCTCGCCTCCCACACCCCAGGGTTTTTTCATAGTTCTTCGATTCTCTCGCTTTCTCTCATCTCTGCATTCCCCTGGTCTCCTTCCTACCTCTCTCGACCGTCCTATCTCTCGTCGTCACTCACGTCCTATCCTCTCTCCTGTCTCCCACCCCTTAGGTTTTCTCATATGCCTCCCTATCTCGTCTCCCACCCCTGGGTTTTCCCAGAGGCCTCCCTGTCACCTTACTGCCTCTTTTGTTCGTTCTATTCCTCGGAGAAAGGTTTCTCATATTCCTCCCCCACATATAGTTTGCTTCTTGCCCCCCTTTTGTCTCCAACCCCTGGGGTTTTCTCAGAGTTCTCCCAGTCTCCTTCCTACCTCCCATGTCCTATCCCCCATCTCCCACCACTGGAGTTTTCTTAGAGTCCTCCCGATCACCTTTATTATTCTCATGCTCTCTCATTCCTTCGCAGAGTCCTCCTGGTATCTTTCCTGTCTCTCTCGTTCTATCCCTCGGCGGGGTTTTGCATATTCCTCCCACACTGCTCTCTTGCTTCTCGCACCCTCCTCCATCACCGCCACCAGTCGGCAGCAATAGACAGCCATCTTTAATTCCCTCGCTCATCACCAGAGATTGTTCGAAGTGCTACAGTTCGCGGCTAGGAACGCCAGTATCAGCATGGTCATTTTTGTGTTTTGGTTTACCATATGTGTAAAATGTCTTTTAAAATACCGACAGTCTACCCAATACCGCTGCCACAGTCCTGTATGTTCATAATAATAAAAAAAACGTAAATTTTTCTAAAAACTGGCATTAAGGATGTCAACTAAAGGCGAAATCAACTACACACCGAGCTCGGGCATGCCCACAAGCGGCGTGGGGTGGAATACTCTGTACACACAACCTTGCTGTGCGCAGGCCGGAATGTAGCCGGCTCTCTGTAACAACCAGACGGAAAAATAGTCTCGGTACCGCCATTTCCAGCACCAGTCGGGTAATAAAGCTAAGATACGGGCTCCTAAGTGAGGGCAGTGCATGTGCGAGAAACAAGACACCATCCGTCGCCCCACCCATTGAATGTAGCTGATGATATTGAAAGACAGCACCTATAGCCCAGACGTTGCCTGGGCATGGCCTCAGACGAATAATAATTAACAGCCATGTGGCTGCAGCCATCAAGACATATGTTTAGTATTCACCCCTCATCAATAGACTCGGACATGCCCAGCAGCTGTGCGACCCCTGGTCCTCCTCCAGCCTGGGAAACATACACACAAGCATGTAACACACAGAGGGAATAAAATGTATGGAAAAATGTACACTGCACAAGTTCATATACTTTTTCTAAGAATGGATTCATTTATACTTAAAATAATACATTCAATTGTGGTACATACAGGCTCAATCACACACCTCTTGGAATACTATGTGTGTCCAATTACATTTCAGTAAGCACCAACCTCGGTACCCAGCAATTTTGTCGTGTATCTAACACTAACCACTTCACGAAAAGCTGGCTGCATCGTCGGCGAAGCACCTCCTCAACTAAATAGACCTCGGAAAACTTATTTGCCATGATCTCTTGTTCGTAAAATCCGCCCTTTAGCTTGTCACTGTTTAAATCGACGAGATGATACATCCGTGGTTCGTAATGACGAATATTGTCAATCCTGTAAACCTCGGAGCTCCAGTTCGGAGTGTATGATTTCGCAAATGTTCCCTTCACTCGTGATGTTCGGACATAGTCACCAATCTGCTTTAGCTTGTCCAGTCTCTTCACATTTTTAATGTCCACTGGACGTATGTTGATGGTGAGGTGCACTCATTCATTGTAAGCAGATAACAAGAGAGGCAGTTTGTCTAGCCAATTGTAACTTCCCAGTGACGGAAATTCTTGCCACATGTCATTCTTCAGAGTGTGGTTAAATAATTCCAAGATTAAAACCTTCTTATCACCGAATGTACTTGAGTGATTAATTTTATCCGCAGTCATTAGCGAATGGTAGGCGGGATTGTAAAATTCTCTGCCAAGATCCATCGGCAAATTCTTAGGCAGGCCCTTATCTTTTAAAAAAGTCTTCATCGCATCAGCCACATCGTGACCTCATTTCCAGCGAACTGGTACTGCCCATCCATATTTACTGAAACAATTATTTACTGTCAACATGTATATATAGCTCTTATTAGCAGCAGCATACAGGATAATTTCAACTAGGTCAGTCTGGTACAGACCTCTCAGCCCAAAGACGAATACTTTTCTCCTGCGATAATTACAGCAGGCAGGCCCTTAAAGCTCAGCAGCGATCTATGCATGAGACATTGTTTCTTAGTATATGTAACCACCTTCACACAATTATTCTAAAATTTTCACAATCTCACCCATGAGGGAATTATTACCAGCTTGCTGAGATGCAATTAGCAGCAGTAGACGTGATACAATCTCATTCACATCGTCCCGGAATACATACTCAAGCTGACTGCCTCCATCAAGCTTCGAAGTTTGACCCGAGCCACTCGCTAAGCCGATGTCCAGAAACAGTTAAGCAACCATGCCGAATTTCGGATGTTTCTCGGCCTTATAAGCGTTGCTGGAAGCATCATTGTCTGCCAAATGCGCGCTAGTGAGGCTAAGTAAATGCTTGTACTGGCAAAGTGCCTCCCGCGAGAATACACCAGGCTCACCCGTAAACAGCTATTCGTAGAGGCCTAGGGGATGCCCGTATTGCTTCATTATCAATATGTATAAAATCATTTGGTAGAAAAAATTTGCTTGTTCCGCAAGTACCATTTCTTATTATGCCTATAAACACCATTAGTTTCATCATTAAACCTCATTGTGTACGAAGACAGGTCATTGTGAACGGCTGCCGTGTGCAAGTGAGATCTGTCTTTTTTGCATTTCAATAAGGCTTCAATAGCTGTAGTATCCTCCTCCTGAAGTATCTTACACTTTCTTCCACTCCCAGATCCGACATCCAGTTCAGTCATCATTTCAGCAGNATTCAATAAGGCTAAAGGCAAATCATCATCTTCAATAGCTGCAGTATCCTCCTCCTGAAGTATCTTACACTTTCTTCCACTCCCAGATCCGACATCCAGTTCAGTCATCATTTCAGCAGGGGGGACAGTTTGTTGTTGTAAATTATCTAGCCGAGATGTGAGCGTTCGGAAGACCTCTTTCAATGCAGAATCTGNAGGGGGGACAGTTTGTTGTTGTAAATTATCTAGCCGAGATGTGAGCGTTCGGAAGACCTCTTTCAATGCAGAATCTGTGCGCAAGTCAGTTAGGACACGATCGATCCTGTGCTGTTTAAGCTCTTCAATATTAGCGAGCCCCACACCCAAAGGGCGAATGCGTGCTTCTAGCTCCTCAATCGTGCAGGTAAGAACACTAATAGATTTTTCTTCTACGACAGCACTAAGTTTCTATTCCACGTTGACCACAGTCCCTAGCTGAGTACTTAAAGTGTCGAGCTTGCTTACACCCTCGGTCGATACATTAAGGTGTTCGTTCAGTTTAGCAGAAAGGGCAGTAAAAACCTTGTCATCAACCAGCGCAACTACAGCATCGAGCTTCGTCTCCACAGCCAAGAGCTAGTCTCCCAAAGCTGCCAGTTTTCCTGCACCCTCGCTCGCCACATTAAGGTGATCCTTCAATGTAGCTGACAGGGTAGTAAGAACTCCTTTGTCAACTCACTCGCCTAAGTTATCGAGCTTCGTCTCCGCAGTCGAGAACTTGCTTCCTAAACAACTATGTTTGTGAAAATCGTCAGTCAATGTATAAACTTGAGCACCCATCTTAGCAGACACTATACCGACAGTGGCGAGGTTCGATTCCATGTAGACAAAAACCTCTCTCTAGCTTCTTACTTAAAGCAGTCAGTGTGCCTGCACCCTCAGCCTTGACATTAATGTGCTCATCTAGTTTTGTAGCCAGATCAGTAAGAACTCTGTCGGCAACTCGCTCTCCTATGTCACCGAGATTCTTCTCCATGGCCACGAGCTTGCCTCGTAAAGCGGATAGTTTGAGTACACATTCAGGTAATTTGTGAATCTGAGCTTCCATCTTAGCAAATGTTGCATTCGTGTTACCGAATGCAGCCTCGAGCGCATTGCCAAGAACAAAATCAGTTAGTTGGGACACACACTCGATCAATGTACCAAGCTGCAAATATATGTTTGTAGACAGAATATTCGTATCGAAGAGACGACCTTCACCGTGGCGAGCTTCCCACCTAAAGCAGACAGGTTGCGCATATCTTCAGATGTAATTCAGAAGTCGCAACCATATTACCCCTGCTGGCTATTCGCTCGCCCACACCATTGAGTTTCATCTCTAAAGCAGCGAGCCGAGTCATACCGTCCATTAGTATGCGAAGATGAGTCTCGATGTCAGCCTGCAGTACTGCTAGCGGTTGCAAAGCCTCTGAAGTGATGCTACAGACAAAGGATACATTAGTCACATCTGAGGTTCTTGGCCTGTTTCACTCCGAAACTACAGTTTCCATCGTTAGTAGATGTAATATAGCTGCTNAGTCACATCTGAGGTTCTTGGCCTGTTTCACTCCGAAACTACAGTTTCCATCGTTAGTAGATGTAATATAGCTGCCCATTGCACACTTCTGGCTGCTATGGCCGAACTTGGATACATTGTAGGTCATTGTTCACTGATGTGTGATAATGTACTAATCAAATTCCCTTCGGTACTTTCCTTTATGAGGTGGGAAAACCTTAGCTATCACGAGGAAACCGTGCGTTTCGCGACAGCAACATGAGCACATACTTTTAAATCTATCAAGTGACATATCAANGCTATCACGAGGAAACCGTGCGTTTCGCGACAGCAACATGAGCACATACTTTTAAATCTATCAAGTGACATATCAATAATAACATGATCGGTGTGGACATTATGCAAATTCAGGTCATCCATGCGAAATAAAATGAGGAAATCAGCAATGTTGTGCAAAAACTGCTTAGGCATACATGGATAAGTTTGACACAGGTAAATTGAATACACTGCTACATGACAGCCCATGCTGAAATACTGCTGCATGGTCGATTGTTTCTCACATGCCACATCGTCCAAAACGAACACTGAGTGTGGTAAAGCATCACTTGGTGACACGACTTCTTCATAGTCACTAACTGAAAAATAAAGGAGGCCATCTACTGCTTGTAGTATTTGCGCTAGGCATACATACTTTGGCTGTTGTAGCGATTTCGAGAATAAGTAAACATTCTCGAACCGAAGACCGTTGGGTTCCTCCAAAAGGCTGAGAAGCACACATGTCTTTGTACAGTTGATTGGCCCCACACAGTGGTTGGCAGTAGCTTCCATGACGTGATTCATGGACATTAGTTTAGTCATCAACAGTGATTCGAATGGGAAGCATAGTGGACTATGGTACAATCTCCACCGAACTGATACATGAACTGGTAAACCACAGGTATTTATGGCAACAGGACCAATCTTGAGACTAACCCGAGCATCCAAGGTCAGGTGATGTGGATAGCCAAGTTCGAGGTCGGATGCTGTGANGGACCAATCTTGAGACTAACCCGAGCATCCAAGGTCAGGTGATGTGGATAGCCAAGTTCGAGGTCGGATGCTGTGATCAGCCACGCACCATGAAACAAATGTATAAAGTGGATGTAGTGATAAAGTTGTGTTAGTATGCCATAATGTGCCATTGGGGTAAGACCAACAGGGGATGTGGGCTTGTGAATACACTTATCAATAACCTCCTTTTCAAGGCGAACATTAAATGCTTTGAATACTGCAGGCCCGGTATGCAACTAGCATGGAGATTGAAGCGAGGTGANTTTTCAAGGCGAACATTAAATGCTTTGAATACTGCAGGCCCGGTATGCAACTAGCATGGAGATTGAAGCGAGGTGACATCCTTATCAATTCGTGGGATTAGGCATGCTAGTAACACGACATTGCCTATGCGATCAGTAGAAAGTTGGAAGATAGGCACATGACCGACACTGTTATTGCAGAAAAAGTCAAATCGATAGTTATATTGCCCAAGTCCAATCTCGGCGAATGTCAAACTGCCTGGGGCATGTCAAAGTTTATGAAAACTAAAGTCAAGAGGGGAATGGGTCTGAGGTTTGGAAGGAATAAAAATACCAGGAAGACATGGAGGAAATCTCGCAAAGTAGGGAAGCTAGGAGGCATCTTGCTCATCATCTTGCCTGCACTCGGCATTCTCGGCAGTCTTATAGGTGGTGCAAGTGGTATCGCCAGAGTGGTGAACACAGCAAAAGAGGAAAATAAGCAGTTGGTCGAAGCCATGCACCACAATAGGAATATGGAGGTGTTCGCTAAAGGTAAAACAAAACTGCAGCAGTCTGTATTTTCGACCCTACTGTGTAGGAGGTGGCAGTAGGGGAAAGCGAAAACAGGGGAGGAGGGTCGGGTGTAAGATGCGGTCTTAAAGACACTACCCAGTCGTCCACTCACCAACATAGACAGATAAAAGTTTGCCCATAAATTTAAAAAAGACAATGTCCGAGGCATGTGCATGCCCGACCGCCTACTACACTATCCAGGCAAGATGAGTGTGGTATAGTAAACCTAGATACCAGCCTCGGGCCAGGGATACATTGGACCACTTATAAAAAGTGCAGTGACACTGTAGAATACTTTGACAGCTATGGTAATTTAAGGGCTCCACCAGAACTGAAAATGTTTTTGAGAGCCACGAGATAACATTAAAACCACGAAGCAGAGCAACTGCCTCGAAAATGGAACTGTGGGCACCTATGCCGGTGCTTCCTTTCAAGTTAGATATACAAACATACTCTTAACAAGGACACACTACATGTAAGCATCAGTCATGTCCGTAACACCTATAGTGTCGAGTAATAGTTCGGAATTGCGTTCCGCGCACTTTCCTCACTGAATCTGGAGGAGGCGTGGTCCATCGCGCTGATAGATTTTCAAACTTACTTCTCTGTACCGAACATAAATGAATGCAACTGCATGTTTCGTTACGTCAAGGAGGATGGTAAAACAGAAGAGGTGTGTGTACCCACAGGTTCGTATGAGATTGAAAATATAGGCGAGTACCTTAAGCGCACACTGGGGCTGGATGTGATGATGTAATGTACACAGCGAGATGTACTTACTGCACAGATAGGCTTCACACGAAGCGAAACACTTGTTACTCTGCTTGGATTTGAGAACGCAAAATACAAAGCGAATAAAATGTACGAATCTACCCTGCCGGCAATATTTTCCCTGTTAATGTTATAAGAATAAACTGTAATTTGTTTACAGGATCGTACCTCAACGGCCAGCCCAGCCAAACACAACACGAAATTTGCGCAATGGTACCTCCAGGCTTTAAGCTGGTGGATGTACTGATAACACCCATTTACATTCCGGTCGTGATGGAGAGTGCACAGGAAGTGGTCGTCTCTAGAGTAGACCAAGAGAGCCGTTTGATTAATTTCCGAGCTGAAGAAATAACAGTACGCCTACATCTACACAAATATGGGTCTGAAATTAAAGCGAACGAGTACTAAGGTAATAAAAGCAGCTTACCATACCAAACCGGAAGTCAGTACAAGGCGAGCACCCAGAGCGCTAACATCTGAAAACATGTGTTTCCTTAAAAGATTGAGACAGTCGGTCAACAAATGTGGACATGGAAATATTAAACATAGCCGAGAGTTACGAACGCCATCAAACTGTAACAACGGACGTGCTGACAAGAGTGTGGAACGAGTTTGATTATCACGTAGATGTCGTTCGAGTCGCTCGTGGTGGTCACATTGAACACTTATGAATGTATGGTAAACAAACTTCACGGATCCACGGTTCATTTGATTGGTCAATCAAGGTTGTAGATTGTTCGGTTTTGATATTATAGACCTTCAAAGTTGGGGTATTCTTTTATACTCATAATGTATAAAATAAATGTTATTTTTCGAATGATTTGGTTTTTTATAAAGTTACTGTCGGTATCAAGTTACTAACACCTTAAATATTCTCAAGATCTTGAAAAAAAAACATTTGGCTGTTGAACAGTTTGGAACAAACGCTACTTGCTGCTGTGAAAGTCATACTAATTGGTTGCAGCTTCAATGTCGTGGCATTGTATTCGAAGACGCAACCCACCTACATCACTGCTCACTGAATGGCCTACCTGTAGGTGGTTAAGATATCCGCCTGCCTCGCGCTTGAATTGCGCTGCAGTGGGTTTGAAATACTGGTTTTCTGTTGAAAATATCAAACGTGCCCCCAGTATGTTTACCTACGAAAAGACAGTTCAGAGCCCTGTGCGTAGCGGCGATGGCGCTCTTGTAACGCGTGCCAGTGTAACCCTTATAGCTTTATAGCTCCCGCGCTTCCTGGCCAAAAAAGGAGAAAAACTATGCAGGCAGGCGGGACCCTTGGCTTCACCCCTGTTGCAGAAAGACTTCGTTTTCGAGTAATAATTTCGGATTCGTAGTAATTACTGACAATGTACGATTATAGAAAATCTACACTTTTTGAGTTGTTTAAAATATTTTCGGGCGTCATTTCAATTGTTTTTTATCTGCTTCTTGTAAAAAGTACAGAACTTATTAATAAAGTATAAATGTGCCGCGTACAAGGCTCAGAGTCGAAATGAGGCACTACAAACATTTGCTTCACTAGTGACCATCGCCGCACATTGCCAGCCATGTTTATTATCTGAATAAGACAGGGTCCGTTATAATCATTTTGTATCAAATTGACAAAACAGCATGTCTTCCACGTGTCACAACAGTCCAGGTGTAAGAATATGTCGTCGAAACAACAACACTGGCACGACTTTAGAACTTCAAAAAGTGGCCTTCGTAAATGAAACCTATCGTAGTTTTGACGGTCTTTCCAAGACTCGCCCTGCGTAAGTGCAGTTGAGGGCGCGGTAATCAGAGATCGCCGCAGGACGTGGTAACTCTGCGGCCTCATAACACACTTACACCGTTCTCGAATTCCTTTATTTTGGTAATTTAAGTTTTGGGAATTTAGGATGTTGATTTTGAACATCATTGAACAGCGCTGCTGGTGTTCAGTTTAGGAACTGCATCACTGAACGTTTCAGTAATTATTTTTACTTGGACAGTGAGGATGAGATAAATCAATCGTAGGGGATTTAACTTGCGAAAATCATAAAAATCGATTTATTTACACTCTCCCTTAAGGTAGACGTCTGTTTAAAACTTACATTACGGAGTTATGTAACGTTGGCAGGGTGATCCATTCCGAGACTGTCACTTCGTGTCTTACAACGCGATTGAAATAACTGTGATCTCTTTGGATCGGGTATACGTCTACGATGCGAACATGACCTTGAGTTGGCGCCGTGCGCATGCGCGGGGCTTGGGTGAGAGCCCACGGTCACTATATATATATATATATATATATATATATATATATCGCGACTCCGATCTGCTAAAGCCTTGATTCTGGTGTGAAACGAAATACATCTCGTTTATATCTGACGATTTAAGTCATAAAAGTCAAATATAAATTTTGTTACTTTTATTTAATACCTATATCCCAAAGAAAATATTACGCTCTAACGCAAGCGTATTCGCGTATCACCCACAGTCATGTCCCCGCCTAATACTAGTTCTACAACAGGTTGGGAAGATCAATGTTAAAAGTTTGGAAAAGGAAAAACTTTCGCCCCTAGGTAACCGCTAGTGTCGGCAATGTACCAGATTTTCTCTATTTTCTACGTTAAAAAAAACATGATAATTTTAATAATCATAAATCAAATATAAAGTAGCTTCGTAATTAAGTAAAAACTGTCTCTTTTATTGTTATTAATTATTCATGAGGCTAAATTTGAATTAAAAGTTATCTTTCGGAACACTGCGCACCTAGCGGCGGAAATGTTCCCTGTGCCAAACTCTCGAATAGGAAGTCTGGTTTTTTTCCTATACTGAGTAGAATATACCTTACCAAGACACAGCTACATTGCCAATTCTCGAGTACGGAGCAGTGTGCTCGTGAGTAACACGTGCTCTGAGGACACGCTCTTGCTTCAGTCTACCCTACCACGTCGAGTGTGAGGTTTGGCATGCTCTTGAAAGCCGCGGTCTTCAGCGCCGATGGTGATGAAGCGAGGTGAAGATGTAGCATCGCAGCCTGCCTGCTGTGACGCGGGAAACTGGAGTACCCCGAGAAACCCCGCCGTTCAACGGGAACGTCCGCCGCGTTTCCCACGTACTCTTGCCCAGGACTGACCTCTTCGGAATGGCACCCGGAGCTGAGCGTGCTAACCACTTCGAGTGTGTAACTGACCTGCAGGTGCTCCAAGTATTAAAACAGTGGATTGTTGTGAACTGTACTTTACATTCTGGGTGATCTTCACTTTCCAGTGTTGAAAACGAACTTGACGTCATCATTGACCTTCTCAGAAATATTTCTTCATTCTAAAACTCTGGCAACTGCCCATTTTCAACAATAAGACTGTAGGTGAGTATTAAATTCAACTTATTTGAAGACATATATTAACTTCGTACAACTTGCTCAGTCTCTTACAAATATAAATCCACATCTTTGGATTTATCTTGTGATTCAGCAGCGTTCTTGTCACCAAAATTATGGTAACCATTTACAAAATACATATTTTTATTATTATTATTTACACGCCAGTAATTATTCAGTTAACTCCAAGGTAAACATTTTTTTTTCAGAAGTGAATTCTTTACGACAAATTCTCAACTGGCCTTCTTGTGTGTCAAAATTTGTTTCATATTATCATCTACTTCCGTTTAGAAAGTTAAGCTGTTGCCCAAAATATTGCAAAACAGGCACGCAAAGAATTGCTCATATTTTAAACTTTTGTAGCTTTTTCTTGTATCAACATTCGTCTGAGAGTGTTTGTTTTGCTCATTTAAAATAAATATGTATACATTTATAAAAGTTCTATAGCCCATTAATACACAACTTAATACGATAGAGACAAATACAAAATTACAATGGAAGTGAATCCACCAAAACTTCACATATTATCATCTAAATTGATGAAAACACTGTTCGGTCCCCCCCCCCCCTTGTTCTTACGTACATTCGTAAATAAATTGGCTGTAAATGTCGATTTTAAATAGCTCATACCTTACATAATAATAGCTTTAGCTCGTAGCTCGTACTTTTTTGTATTAAATGTTGTCTAAGTGAACATTTCACCGCTTGTTTAGCTGCAGGCCAGGAAACTCGCGCACAGATGCGAGCGGGAATACGTGCAGACTTATAACAGAGGCAAAGTCGTCATGTGGAGGCGCTAGTTGTTCCCGCGGCTCCACTCGCCTGGACTACACAATTATTGTTCAGGTTTTTTTTTTTTAATAAAGTTGAATTTAACAGAGTTTAATGGGGGAACAACAGCTTGAATTTTACGTATTTATTTATTGAGAAATTAAATGGTAAAACCGCTTATTAGTATTTCTCTGTTATATATAGATATATGCTACCGTGTGGTTTTTTAAGGTATTTGTATTGTACCCAATTCTTTAACACATGACATTATTCCATCTTTAACGGTTCAGACAGCGTATTGCAAGAGAGCGCGCTGGCGGCAACTTTTTTTCCGACTTGATTCACTATTACCGTTACTGCTTATTCCTTATGTTACTTTACGTAACAAAATATATATTAAAACCTAACCAGATAACAAAGGTATGAACTTCAGAAAACCACGTATATCGCATAAGTGGTTCTCGAGTGATAAGCGCAGTAACAGACAGACAGCTCGGTGTATGTCGGTATTACACGTTTCGAGCTGTTGCAGAATTAGGTTTTGTTGTTATTCCACAGTAACCGTACAAATTTCTGGGATATAAAGTATCTTATGTCCTATTCCAGGACCTGAAGTATCTACTTACCAAATTTCATAAAAATCCGGTCAGCTATTATGGTGCTGAGTGGTAACAAACATACATACACACAGACTTTCGCATTTATAATATTAAGTAGGATGTATCAATGAGAGAGGTTCAAATTGAAAAACTGAAGCCCACACTGAGAAAAAGTTATATTGAATAAAAATTTGTTCGGCGCAACCAAATTAATTGTTTGCATAGGGATAATAAAATATTTTGTTGTTGTAACCAAATTATTTTATTGTTCTTGTGTGATTGCCCCGAACAAAGATTTGGTTGTTGCAAACAAAGATTTGTTTCGTTCCACCTATATTAAACAGTATCTATTACTATAAAGTAAATGGAAAGCCCGACTGAGATTCAAACCTCGAACATCTTCACCTGAGCGCTATGTTCTAGCAGCCTCAGATAAACTGACTTCTGAAAGAAAGGGAATGTTTTCAAATGCATATGTGCCAACTTACGAAAAACGTACGTAAATAAATATTTGAAGTTTTACAGTATTACTTTTAGTTTCCTGTTGCGCTGGTTTTATTCCATGTTTATAACATTTTCAAACATAAATAAATGCAGTAACAAACACTGATACCATCCTGTCACAAAAAAAATGCAAACAAACCCTCGAACTGTATTTTTGAACGAGGAAAATCAAATGAGTGTCAAACAAATACAGACAGTTGACCCAACAAAATATCTTATTGACAGTAGAATTTTGTTTACTCAACACAGAGGTTATGTATGGTCAAATATGTTTTTTGTTATATTAATGAAATGAACTTTGTTGGTCCTTAAGTTTTGTTTACTCAACAAAATATTTTGTTGAGACAACTAGATATATTATTAGCCCTATACAAACCAATATTTTGTTCAAGTCTGTTCGCGGTAAAGTGAGCACTTTTTAAATCAACCTTTGAAAATGGTCACTGCTCTTACCTGCGTGTATTTTAACGGACACCCTGACTGGCATGCGCCAAACAAAGTTGGTAACGACACGGAGGGAAAGTAGTCCCACGTTTTAACGTTGTATTAAAAGAGTTACATTAACTTCCGTGAATACCAATATTTATTTTGCTTCCTGTGTTTTTAACACATGGAAGTATAAGAATTAGCAAATTTGTAAAATATTTACTTTCGTAATAATTCTGGAGTTTTCCTTTGCCGACACGTGAATAAAGTGATCAGACCATGGCAATGTTAATTTCACAAATGGTGGAGGAATATGCAATGTGAATGCAAGTATATCTTAAGGGGCCCACCTTCCTGGAGCTCTCTTCCGCGCCTGGGGCCGGGAAGCGAGGGAGCTATAAGGGCGACACTGCCACGCGCTACAAGTGCGCCATCGCCGCTACGCGCACGACTCTGAACTGGCGTGCAGTGTTCTCGACGTGCTGCGTCTACCTATATGACTTTCAGCGGTGACCCTATAATGTTATTGGTGAAAAGTGTGTAGCAATGTTCAATTCATGCCCGTAGATTACTTCTCTGTGTATATACAGCGTATATTCTGAGATAGAGCGCTTTGAAAAAGCCGCCTTTAGCTGTGTTGGAGTGCTTGGAAATGGTGTTTCTAATGTGCGTGACACGTGAACGATAAATATAGGATTTCTGTGAGTGCATGCACCAACCTGGCCACACGCGTGTCACGTCGTCTCGTGTGACCTTTGAGGGCAGACAAGGCGTGTGTGCCTCCCGGGTCAGGGCAGGTCACAGACGCACGGTAACGTCACTCGGGGAAAGGTTACCACTGACGTCCCAAGGTCACCGTGCACACTTCCTCGAAGAACTCTCCAATACCTCTGAGCTCACTGGCACTTCCGAGGAACTGCGGGGATGTGACTCGACTGCGCCACAAATTATATTTCAGGAGGAGCATTACAACCTTTGGCACGACAAAGCATGAATAACACCTTCCTTAATGTTCTTGAATTGTTACAGCTTCTCTGCATTATATATATTTTAATTTGTAACAGCCGAAGTAAAAGAATTGATTATTTTCTGGGAGCGGCTACAGAGGTCATAATAGCTACGGCAGCAGAACAGAACAAATTTCAAAAAACGCATTAAATTACAACCTTTGTCACGTAGTCCCAAAAAAATCCATCAAAAATGCATGTTTGCGGGTAGTAGCCGAAGATAAAAAAAATCCAAGATGGCGCGACCCGATCCCCCTTAAGGGCACTGCCTACCGACTGGCAGATGCGAAATTTAAGTAGGAAACCGCATGTTAGTAGGAATTTCGCCTTGGTGCGTTAATTTTAAATACGGGCGTTTCAGACAAAATGTATTCTTAATTAATTTTTTAGAAGTTCTCTACCGTCGAAATGTTTTCTTAACATTAATAGTCTGTTTGCAAGGAATTTTAAGATCTATTTTTTACAAAGAGTACATACTGCCTATATATTTTGAAAATATACGCTCGTATTGATCTTCTCCTAAAAAATTCGTGAAGAATACATTTTGTTTGAAGCGCCTATTTTTAAAATTAACACACTGAGGGGATATTTCCTTAACATAGGATTTCCTATTGAAATTTCGCAGCTGCCAGCCGGTAGGCGGTGCCCTCAAGAACGACTTATGTCCAGGAGCTCAGAGGAGCGCAGTCCTTCAGTCGTATAGTTGTTTAAATTCTGTTCTACAGAATTTTCGGTAACTCAGTGCCCAAACGCGACACATAATTTCGTTAGACCAATAGTAACACAAAAGTCCTGAACACTTATAACAAAAAACCAATTTTAAATCAAATAATGTTGTTGAATGTTGCGGTGTATAACGCCTGGGGAACAAAGGTGTTCGATCACATGTGTACGACAGGTTGCATAGGAAATAGGCGGACAACGCTAAATCATTGCATACAGTACGACGCGCTCCTACTTTCTACGCAACTTGCCCTACACGCACGATCGCACCGCTACTTTGAACATAATTATTTGATATAAAAATACGTTTCCGGATATACGTGTACAGGACTTTCGTGTTTCTATTGGTCCATATAAACTACGTCTGGAGATTGCGCACTGAGTTCCCGAACTACCTGCGCATTATTAAGCGTGGTTTAATTACTTCCTCACCAGCTCCAGACTGCTAACCCCGCTGTCTACGAGACATTCAACTACAACCAACCAACAACTCACTGTTTTTACTTCAGTGATATATTGACATTGCAAAGGGTTGGGCGACTCTTAAGGTGAACCCCTATTAAAAACATTTTAAACATCTCAAATTTACAGAGCCGGCTCGCCCCCCCCCCTCTTTTTTTCCACCGCCAGGCGAACCGGGTTCAATCCCTGGCCGGGTCACTCCGGGTTTTCACAAGTGGGAATCGTGTCGGACGAGGCCGCTGGCCGGCGGGTTTTCTCGAGTGTTTCCCGTTTCCCGCCCTTGCATTCTGGCGCTACTCCATTCTCGCCTCATTTCATCATCATCGGCTCTGAAGACCTCGATTGGCTTACTTGTGCAATAGACTGCCTCACACAAACACAAGTGGCCAATAGTCAAATGAAGACTGTGAGTGTGCACATAGGATATTGCAGTCTAGCCTCCACGTAGATCTTCTCGTGACAAGTTGAAACTACAGATGCTACCTGGTACTTTTTCTTTTTCCTTGTGGTAACTGAGCAGGACAGCCTCTAAAATACTGTTTTAAACCACTTTCACAATTTATTTTCTATTTGCATATATTTAATAAGATATACAAAAATTGGCGGCTGTAGATAACAGGTTTTTTTTAATATTTCCTGGAAATAAATCGTAATCTTACGCCATTTATTTACTGAGATACGTAAAAAGTTATTTTCAAAACAGAGTGATACGGAGCGGCTCCGGAATGTAAAAGAAGAAGCGCCGACCTGTGGCATCATCTGGCGCGAATCCCGCGAGCGATTCCGCCGGGAATCAAACCCGGTTCACCTTGGTGGCCGGCGAGCGATCTAACCACTGTGCCACCGCGGCCCCACGTTCGCGTTGCCTTGAACGTAGAAACCAGTTTCACTGGCCTCCAATGCAGTTGTTGCTATTAAATTAGACGCTAAGGCATGGAGCTTCTACGCCAACATTCCTGTGAGTTCTAGCTAGACGTGTTCACATTAAGGTGGACGCCTGGGTAGGCCGTCGAACGATGTTTACAACTCAAGCAGAAAAAGTTTTATTTAAAAACCGTCCAACGTGTCTGAGTGAGGTCTGCTTACGAATAGCATTTACGAAACGTTATGCGTCTGTATACGTTTTTCAGTTCCTCCATTTCTCTCTAAAGTATGTTATTGTGATAGTGAAAACGGCTCAAACGGGCTTTTTCAATGTCATTTTTAGGTATGAACATTCCGGTACAACACATTAAAAAAGGAATAGGAACGTGCATCAAACCTCTATTTTTTTATTACGTCATAAAATAGTAGGTTCTCCACTGAAAGTCTCATAGAGGCACGTTATTGACGACAAGACTGCACGCCTGTTAGTGCTTTGTGCGTAGAGGTGATGAGAGAGTTAATGCGCATGTCTCGGTCGCCCCTAGCGCTCCCACGCTTTTAGGTCTCAGACGTGCAAAATTCCTTCTAACAGGCGGCCACCTTAAAGTATAAGTTACTTATTAACGGTCATGTATTTTATCTAAGGTAGGTCAAAGAAAGTTCAGGTAACTTTTAACGGAACTGCAATTCTGTGATTTCATGCAACAGCTACCATTGTATTATTGTTCTTTTTAACTATGGAAATGAATAATATATATTCATAATATCAGCAGGTAAATTTTCATATTTAATAACGTGGCATTTTTTTCGCCGATTCCACCGATTACCCTTTAAATTTATCGTTCTTAGCTGCTACGAAAAAAAAGGGCTTCAATATTTAATTTACTAGCTTAAAAATTTATGAGAAAAATTGCTGCTAGTAGGTTTTACTTTGAACTACATAGCCTAATTTATTTTCGTCGCATTGAAATATATATACACAACAACGAGGGGAAAATAACAGGTGACTAAACAACTTTTATGGAACAAGCTAGAACATATTATAGCGGTCACAAAGGTAGGCAGTTTTAAGAAGCTAAAGGAAGGCTGCTACCAACGAATCGCGATATTTGCTCTGCAAAGATGGCGCTTGAAATATGAATCACCCCCTGCAAATACTGAGCACGATGTTCTTTTGATCCTTGTAGTCTTGTTTTACCGAGTCTGTATTCTCCGTGATGTCTTGTCAGCTGAGGAGCGGGGAAGGAATCGGCGATGGATAATTTTTGTTCTACTCAGGTTGGGAAGCTCAGTGCTTTTAGTTTGGCAACTAAAAACTTTCGCCGCCAGGATGCACCGGTGTCACATGTGTACCGGGTTTTTCAATTTTGTAGGTTGGTAAATAATAAACTTTGTTCTTCGCACCAGAGTGGAAATATAACGAATTATAATATTCCCATATTGTTCAATATTCTGTCGTAAATTGGATTTAGCAAAACGTAGGCTCTCACAATACTTTATTTAAATATGACAACGGAGTAGAAAAGTATAATAGTGAAATGGTTTAAATTACGGCTTTCCTGCTCAGTTTGCTTAAGAGAAAGGAGAAAAATGCAAAGTTGCTTTTGATGACAGCTACTTTTTTTTCGCACTTAACACTTTCATTGTCACATTAATTTATGGTTTCCGATGTTGCAAATTAGACATTTTTTCTACGTGCTGTACTTTAGCTGGCAAAGTATTGTTTCTTTAACACGACCAATAAGCTGTATGCTTTGTGTTCGGCAACGTTTATATGAACCAATCATATCGTAGAGCAGTAGCACGTTTAACAAATCAGTTATCCCCAGGAAATATCATTGGGAACTTAGCCTTGCAGTGTACAGCACTGGTCAAATGTAACTTTCCTGTGCAACATGCTGACGATTGTCCACAATGGCAGTGAAATGGTTCAATTGGTAACGTTTTCTCATTGAATTAAGCTTGTTTATGAACGTTCAATGCCAAACACAGTTGTATTTTTACTGTTTGCTCTTGTAAACACTATTGTAGGACGTAAATTATAGTTACAGAATTAAGTCAGTACTTAAAATTTTGGCTGGGCAAATATGTATCACAATTTGAGCCAAACACTAACTTTTACACAAAAGTAATATAATTTCTTAATTTACCGCCAGCTGAAAGGCGACTTCTTTGGAACGCCAGGGTACCTTAGAGACGGAAATTTTCTCTATGCCAAACTCTCCCATAAGAACTCTTGTTTTGTTCCTAACTTGAGTAAAATTAACCTTAACCACGGCCTGTGATAAGGAACCGTCCCAGCATTAGCCTGAAGTTGTTTCGAGGAACCATGGAAAACCGAAACGAAGATTTCCGGACGAGGAATCGAACCCGGGTCCTCCCGAATGCGAGTCCAGGGATTTACCACTGCGTCATCTCGCTCGGTATATCACGGAATAACACGTGATAAAAGACGAACCATAAATGGCGAAGATAAACCAGCAGGTGCCCGTCGTCCGTCAAGGCTGACATGTAACGAGACCATAGGAGAGGAGCGGCGACGGACTGCAACGGCAGGAGAGAGTGGGAGTACCTCGAGAAAACCAGCCACGTTTCCCACATCTGGGTGCGAATGCGAGGGGAATTGAACTCAGAGAGCACCGGTGTGTATTCGGAGCACTTGGTATGCGACCACCGCAAACGGCTTTAGTAAAAAAAAAAAAAAAAAGCATTCCCCTATAAAAACCCTTTTTTCTTTTTAATTTTGCTGTTCAAGTGATAAAAACCCTTTTTTGTTCTGAATTTTTGTGAATATTTTAAGGCTACGTGGTACTTTATTGATGACATGCTAATTAAAATACGAAATCATTTTTAAAAAATGGGTTTTTTTTTAGCGTTAAGAATGGGAATTTCGAATTAAAACCTTGACTCGAATACTTTTAAAAAGTGTCATGTTGCCATTTCTTCGGAATTCCAAATTTGATTCTCCTGCGACAAGTGTTTATTTTGTCTTTAAATTTTATTTCTGGAGTTAAATTTCAAATACGGTCTAACTGCATAAAAAACTTCAAAAAATATATTTCCTGACATTCTAGTAACACGAACCATTATTTAGAGCTATTTTCTAATGCATGCATAATAAGTCCTTGATGCGTTACATTAATTTTTAAAAGTTATTTTCCTCCATTTCCGTACGCTTTTTCAGGCCAATATTTCGTATCGCAACGACAAAGAATGTATTATGCAAAAAAAAAGTGTAACAAATAATTGTAGAGTCGTAGACGCTTTTGATCAGCGTCAGTTTCCCGGGAGAAAGCGAAGAAGGTGGAGAAGGAGCTCCTGACGCGAGAAGCGTGTTTGGGAGCGCCCCTCGAGCCGCTCGAAGGGCGACTGAAAGCAGCTGTCGGACGGCGGTAACCCAGTTCCTTTACTGCGGCGTGATTGCCCGCGACTCTCGACTCGCCGTCCACGCCGCTTGGCACAGTTTCTGCCCGGGCCGCGACTTCCTGCCTCCGAGACGAGAGCCGCCCAAGTCCGCGTCTCACTGCGATCGACAACCAGATAACCTATACCACTAGACGTGTCAAAACCATGCGACTCGCACTAATCGATACATCGTCACTCACCGTGTGTGTGCAGTAAATACACGCTCGAAATTCTACTGGTAGTAGTTGTGAGTTTATTCAAGGTTACTTCTAACTTTTCTGAAGCTATGCTAAAGTTATACTTACAGGATATTCCTCCGCCCCATGCAAACAAAGATTTGCCGAGTCTGGAAAACTAACCGAAAGGCGCGCTAAGTTTAACAATGTTTCGCCTGAGAACTATTTATTACTAAACATTACCGACAAATCTATTTTCTCCTTGTTGTTCATATTAATTACAAATGAAATACTATAACTTATAAGTGAAAGCTCATTTTGACCAAAATTAAGATACTTTTATGTAACCAAAAGTACAAAATACCTGTAATACATTACACATGTAGGAGACAATCGAACACATCGTACATTGGGTGATTTGTCAAAGGTTTGATTCAAAAAGTGTGAGGAGACCGCGAATACGCTATAGTTGTCATGGTGGTAGTATTAGTAGTTGTAATAGTAATAGCAGTAGTTGTAGTAATAGTTGCTGTGGTGATAGTAGTTTTAGTAGTTGTATTAGTGGTAGTTTAATAGTGGCAGTAGTTGTTTAAGTAGTTGTAGTTGTTGACGTGGTTGTTGTAATAGTCGATGTAGTGGTTTTTGTAGTAGTCGATGTAGTGGTTGCACAGTAATCGTAATGTTTGTTGTCGTAGTTGTTGTAGTTGTTGACATGGTGTTGTAATAGTCTGTGTAGTGGTTGTTATATTAGTGGTTGTAGTAGTTGTTGTAGTAGTGGTTGTTGTTGTAGTGGTTGCAGTCGTAGTGGTTGTAGTTTTAGTTGTTGACGTGGTTGTTGTAATAGTCGATGTAGTGGTTGTTGTAAAAGTCGATGTGGTGGTTGTTGTAGTAGTCGATGTAGTGGTTGCTACAGTAATCGTAGTGGTTGTCATAGTTGTTGACATAGTTGTTGTAGTAGTCTATGTAGTGGTTGTTGTATTAGTAGTGGTTGTTGTAGTAGTTGTAGTAGTGGTTGTAGTGGTTGTCGTCGTAGTGATTGTCGTCGTAGTGGTTGTAGTTTTAGTTGTTGACGTGGTTGTTGTAATAGTCTATGTAGTGGTTGTTGTAGTAGTCGTAGTGGTTGTAGTTGTAGTTGTTGACGTGGTTGTTGTTATAGTCGATGTAGTGGTTGTTGTAGTAGTCGATGTAGTGGTTGTTGTAGTACATCAACCGTTTTAACCCGAATTTTTCCTAATAAGAAGTATGCAAATATGCTTATTCGGTGCAAAATGACCAATTTCCATCTATCTTTATTTTATATACATTCATTGATGTCAATGTAAAATTTTATTACAAAATGTTACTTTTTATGTACTTTACATTTTTAAAAAATGGCATTCATAAATATTTTTTAACTTGGATATTTCAAACAGCATTTTATATATACTGTTTTACAAAATTCTGAAATTATGTCTGAAATATAATAAATCTTTCACAAAAATTTTAATCAAAAACTTGAGAATTTGTAGCCTTTATTTTTTAGTCTACTTTCCTTGGAAAAATAGGCTAATGAAATCACTCGTATAACTTTTGATACTGTTCACTGAATTTCACCAGATTCTGTTAACTAATAGTACTTAGTGAGGACACCCGACTTTTATAGTTTTCTATCACGCAGAGTGCTTATTTTAAAAATGGCGGAACTTAAATATTTAGGGTGATCTCAGTAACTATTAGTCCAATTTAAAAAAATCGGTATTTTGACAGTGCATCATATAATCATTGAATTAGGGAAGCGACAACGTTAAAGGTCCACCATTTTGGAAGATAGCTCTAGATGAAAAAATAAGGCTTTTATATTTTATCTCGGGAACTACTCAACCGATTCCTGCCAAATTTACCATATAAGTAATACTTATTTAAGCCATGTGATTTTATGTTATTTAAATGTAAAATACATTTACTATCAAAATGGCGACATTATATATATTTTAGAATTTTGTTATATCTACCATACAATTTTACAAATTTTGATCAGACTTGGTTAAATTATATATTATAACCATTAAATGTGTCAATACATAGCCTCTTTTGTCCACCATTTTGTAAGATAGTGCCACATTATTATTAAAGTTTTGTCATACCTCGATAAACAATCAACCTATCAATACCAAATTTGGCAAACAAGTAGTACTATGGTAGGCAATGTAAACTGGCATGTTTTAAGTAGTCAGACACTTATTTTCAAAATGGTGACCATCTAAATATTTTATTTTAGTATGCTACATCTACGAAACAATGAAACAAATTTCATCATAACTTTGTATTCTAACAGTATATACTATTACAACTGTCAAACATGTCTATACGGAGGCTCTTTTCTCAGCCATTTTGTAAGATAGCGCCACATGAATAAAATAAAGTTTTTATGTCAAAACTCGGGAAACAGTAAACTGGTTCCTACAAAATTTGGCATACAAATAGTACCTACTCCGGCAGGCCTTGTAAATTGGTATGTTTAAAGTAAGTCACACTTATTTACAAAGTACTGACCATACAAATATTTGAGTTTAGTATGCTTTATCTACGAAACAACGAAACCATTTTCAACTTAATTTTGTGTGCTGGTAGCATCTTTAACAACAATCAAATGTTCACACACAGTGCCTTTATTGTTCCACATTTTATAAGATAGAGGCACAGGAATAAATAAGTTTTGTCATATCGCGGGAAATAATTATTTGGTTCCCGCCAAATTTTGAACACAAATAGCGTTACAGTAGGCCATGTAAACTTACGTGTTTTAAGTGTGTCTGGCATTATTTGCAATATGGCTGCCATATACATTATTTAGATAAGTTCGTCATATCAATTAAAATTTTAATCAAATTCATTTAAACCATTTATACTGATAGTATCCACTATAAACATCAAATATGCTTTCAAAGGTGCTTTTTCCCCGCCTTTTTGGAAGATAGTGCCAGGTGTAAATACGCGATATTTATGCCATATATTGGTAACCAATCAACTAATTCTCGCCAGACTTGAATATAAAATTGTGTAAAACTCCGTCAAATATGATGACTTGTTTTATATAGTTTCAATATCACACTCCACCAGAAGTTGGTTTTATGGAAATAGCATTAGCAGAGACGCGAACATTCGGCATATTTGTTTGAGAGCGTACTAGACTTTCAAACACGTGTGACGTACATTTCAGAAGTTTTTTTTTTTCAAATGCATGAGGATTTATAAGACGTACGCTGGAGAATTCTGATTCAATAACAGCCTGTAAGGAAGCAAGTAGTACTGTATCCAGCGGTATCTGCTCCGACATAAACTGGCCGCTCAGTGGTGCAACTGCCAGTGAGAAAACATGTGAGGCTAGAGTTTCCAGATGACTGAGGGCTCTAGTCTACAGGACAATGTACAAGCGAAATGGCCGGACCTCTAATTATTAGCGCGTGGAAAGTTGTAATACTTACCCGTCTTGTCGGTTGGTCTATCCTGTATTGTAGGAACTGGTCTCGACAGGAGCTGGTCTTAAGCTGTCAGTCTCGTCAGGAACCAGTCTTGGGTGGAGTAAGTCTTGGCTGGAGTTAGTCTTGGGTGGAGTCAGTCTTGGGTGGAGTCAGTCTTGGGTGGAGTAAGTCTTGGCTGGAGTCAGTCTCGGGTGGAGCTAGTCCTGTGTGCAGTCAGTCGTTAATTAGCAGTGTTAGTCGGTATGGTGCCTTGATGTGACCAGCTAGTAACTGACAATTTTATGGACTGTGATTTTTCTCGATTTTTCGAGTTCAGTGTCTTTGGGGTAAGGCCAAGGCCGACAACCAACACGATGGCTAAATCGACAGCACCTCTGGCGACTTAATCGATAATATATTACCCTAGCATCACCTAGGTGTTGAAAATTAAAACAAAGTACAAACGAAAATATCAATATGGCGGGTGGAGTACATTCAACAAAATGAGCAATGATGAAGGGTTAGGGGAGGGGAATGTTAATACAATGTGATTGACGTAGTGCTGTGGGAAACGTCTGGAAATGTAAATTAAAAAAAAAAAACAATTTAAAAATTAATTTATATTAATATATTTAATAATTTTTTTAAACTCTAAGGAAATTTGAGGGATTTTTGACAAATTTTTGGGTTAAAGGTCAAGGTCACCTGGATTCAAGATGGCGGTAGTAGTTAGTAATGTAATATACTCGCTGACTTTTATGAATTTATTCAATTTTTACAATTTTTCTCGAGTTTTTGTTTTCAAGGTCATATAAGGTCACACTTATTGAGTCAAGGTAATTGGTAAATGTCGAGATCACCTGGGTCCAACATGGGGGTTGGGTGACCTCATAACATGGTGGCTGGTTGGTTCCCCTCTAAGCCCAAACATTTAAAATTTGATTTTTGTAATTCTTTAAAATAATTTTTTTATGGTTTTTTTATAAATATTTAAACTTTTTTTTTTGCAATTTTTTTTAGGATTTTTTGGGTTTAAGATCAAAAGTCACTAGGGTCGATGTAAAAGGTCTAAGTCATATGGATTCAATATTGCAGACAAGATGACTGACAGAACCAAAATGGCTGATGGTTAGTTTGGACTCCGGATCCTAGATTTCTTGTATCGATTTGGCGTATCCTATACCTATAAAACCAATATGGCCGCCACTGCTCTGCCCTCGAAAACTAACCCCCCAAATCCGACCGATGGATCTATAATGATATTTCGGGGGATCAATTTTGCAGCGGGGAGGATCGGTGCTTCTTTAAGGCCAAAACGAAACTTTTTCAGGGGAAAAAAGGGTAATTTTGAGGGGAAAAGAGAAATTTTTAGGGAAATTTAGTCTATTTTGAGAGCATAATGGACATTTATAGGGGAAAATGGCCGCCGGGGGAGCGAAATGACAGAGCATGGACAACTCCGATCTCCGAACCCCCATTCCCTTCGCGCAAACTCGACTATATCATTCTACTTATACAAATCAATGTTTTATTCTTTACCCATAGAATAAACTAAATGTAAATTTTCATTTATATTAAATGTTTTTTTAATAAATTATATTTTAACTCAAAATCAAAATTATAATATAAAAACTTTATGTTATCGTGGTAAATATATCAATAAATGTTAATTTTCTAAACATTTAAAGTTACTTAATCATGAGGTATTTATTAATCATAAAATTAACATTTAAAATATGTAAATTTTGTGGAAAAACGTATAAGATTCAATGTGCTTTTTAAAAAGTTAATATACAAGAGATGTACACAAAAATATGCCACAATGTTTTACGAATTGTAATAAAAATATTAAGATAATAGAGTTCAACTATTAATAAAAATATTATGCGAGTATGGTAAATCATTTTGAAAAATTGTACATGATACGTATAAATATGTCATGAAATAATTAAATTATATCAATAATTTTAATTATAAGAAAACGAAAATTACTGCAGATGAAAACATAGATAAACATATAGTTCATAACATAGCCATATAACTCATAAATATTTATTAAAATAATTATAAATGTAAAATTGTGTTATATTATTTAAGTGTGGTAACCAAGCATACAAATATTCTAAAACACTTCAATCAACATCATGACCCTAGATTTAATAATTAAAATTATACCCCAAGATGTAAATACCGTAAAAAAATTTATGACTAAATTTTTCTTTAAAAAACTGCATACAATATAAAAACATTATATAATTAAATAATGTTATAAAGAATAAGATATTACTAAGTAAATCATAAAAAGTACCTGTATTAGATACAACAGATGAATATAATAGTTGGCATTCTGTAGATAAAATGAAGTAACGCCGAAAAATAAACATGAATGATACACTATAGTACATAATACTTGTTTTACATCATATTAGAGAATGATATGATATTATGACATAGAGAAGTTATGTATGTAATATAAAATGTAAAATACATATCGGAAACGGTTTTAAAAAATAATATGATTTTCTCTTTCAAATATAACAAAAACATGCGAGTAAACTTGATAATAAGAAATTTGAGTTATATGGATGTTATTAAATTTTTAATATAGCCAATTATGAACTAATTAAAGAGTACATATCATTTAAAATAAATAATTCGAGTTTGATGAAAGTCAATGACACACAGCGCAAGCGTGTAAAGAAAGACAAATGCAATCCGAGCAACTGTAGCAAAATAAATTTGGTGGGAAAAAGGTGAAATGTTTGCATAATGCAAAGGATTGAGATGTATTGACCAGCAATGTTGCGGAGAGAAATGATGAGAGTATATCGGCCGGCAGAGGTGGTGGTGGGTGTCTTTGCTGAGCGTGTCACCTGCCTATCAGCTCAGTGGCAAGTGTAGCTACAAACACGACGCTAGCTGTAACACTATTCTCAAGGCCATCATACCGAACATGCGATAGATAACTGATCTGCGACATGCGCGTGTCATTCGTCTGACCTTCTCAGCTCCAGGTATAATGCTTGTTCCGCGAAGCCAAGGTCTCGTGGTCAACCTTTCTGCGATAGCATCACGGCCAACTCATGCGTCCAATTTCGGCTCGTTTATTCACAGGTACATTTCGACATTCTGTTCAAACGCTTTTGAAAGGGAAATTTTGGCTTGTAATGTGTTTTATTGTAAACACACAGGGACACTGTAATGTTGGCGCCCTGTTCGGCCATGGATCATGTTTTGCCGCAGCTAGTAAATCATTTTTGTTACATTCTATTCGCTGTTTTTTACGCTTTTTGAATGTAACCTTTGAGAAATCGCCTCATGTATGACGTGATTGGTAGTTTCCCAGATATGCCATGTACCACAAGAGTTTCACACTATCGTTAGCGTAAAACTACCTTATTTTTTATTAAATTGAATGTTCACTTAAATACTATCTATCAATTATAGAATAGCATTTATAATTAATATTAATAAAAGCAGAGAGAAAATATGCGTGTTGATAATGCCTAGTAAGAAATAGTTCTTATTACACTGAGTGCGTATGAATTCGGTGCGTTGTCCCTTTGGTGTAATTTTCTAAACTCGGTTAAGCTTTGTTTGCATGAGGCGGAGGAATACCCTGGAAGTAGAGCTTTGGCAGGGATTCAGAAAAATTGGAAGCAACTGTTAAAGGACTATAACCGTCACTAGCAGAAAAACCTCTACGATATTTTATCGACAGGTACTGATGAAAAATACTATTTTGTGCTACCAGGTGTGTTATTCTAATTATCTTTACTACTTATCGAGAGTAGATTTATGTTGTGATGTTACGAATAAGCTTTTAAGAAAATTCATACCTGAAAGGGGTTATGGGCGTAGCTAAATAATGAGTCATGATTAGGTAGAGCACAACCGTATAAGATGGGGTTTATTGAACATAAGGATTATACAATAACTATTTGCTTGATTATTGATCGGAGGGGCTCAAATGAAATACCAAGATGCTAATTGAATATAATAAGTTTTATTACTGCACGCCACTACTATTACAATCTAATTGGAAAGTCCCCACCTTGTTCATGTTGCCGGAGGCTGATTCTAGGAGGCGGTTAACGACGGCCGGACACACCCTTTCCCCACGTATGATTCATATCCTTGGTCCGCTGTCCTTATGACAAAACACTCCGCTCCCAGTGTTACGCTGGCCTATATTGGGCGCGTTGTTTAATATTTTCGGCTCCTTTTACTGGCCAGTGGAGGGGGTTCTGCAACTGTCTTTCGCACGGTATTACTACAATCACGCTCGTGCCCTGGTTCAATGTTTGAAGGTGTGATCAGGCAGGCCGTCCAGCTAAGGCCTGATCACTTCATAACAGTGAACAATAAGCGGGGTGGAAGCCACCACGGTACGTGTAGTGGTTACCCGCCTATCAAAGTATCGTCAACTCGCTATGCCCGTATATCGATGCTTACGTAATTAGGTTCCCGTTAAGCGGGAAAGTGAATGAGAATCTCGCCCCAGATCTTCGGTCCTTCACGTCCCTTTATCATAATGGCCTGTGCCGCAGTGAAGTAGCACACGCCGACGGTGTAAGAAATAGCTTGACAGGATGTAGGTGTAGTTGGAGCCACGGTGAGAAGAACAGCCATTGCTATGGGTGTTGCAAGGAGAATTGTATCAACGCTTACGTAAAACATGGTAAGACGTCTTCGAAACACAACGGCGGGCGAAAGTCAAAGTTCGACGACAGAGATAAAAGTACGCTGAAGCGAACAGTGGCTCGAAAGTATAAGACAACTGCAGCTTGGGTAACTTACGAGACTGTACCAACCAGAACTTTATATATGCTATTCACGTTAAACTGAGCACTTCTGAAAGCTCTGCTTAGGTCTACCTGAACGCACATCGTGTATTCTTCCACCATATGTAAATTAACTTTGCCATGGTGATGGTCCTCGTCACTTTATTCATGCGTCGGTCAAGTGAAACTGTGCAATTGTTAGAAAAGTATATATTTTGAAAATTTGCTAATTGTTTCGTTTGTAGGCCTTAAAAAAACAGTAAGCAAAATAAATGGCTTAAGTTTTCATAAATGTTTGCATTACACTTTTTTAATTCAACGTTAAGGCATGCAACTACATTCCCTCCGTCTTTACCAACTTAACTGGGCGCATGCCGGTCAGTTTGCCCGTCAAAATACGCGCAGGTAGAGATAAAGATATTTTTCAAAGGTTTGTATAAAGTGCTCACTTTATCATGAACAGCCTGTAACGAGAAATGCATGCTGCAGACTCATTACATAGCGGCTAATATACACCCAACGGTTATAACGCGTGATACTTTGAAACGACATCGGTAAACAGCTATTAGAGAATGGGCGCTACAGAAGTGGGGACAGGTCGTCTCACCTGATCAATCTGAATTTACATCTATTTTGAGACCACCTTTCGTGCTTATGTCTGGAGAACGCCTACAGAGACGTGTATATTGTCGATACTTCTTTCCTACCGTTATTGTCCATTTCATATAAGTGGGGTAAAAATTGACAGAAAATGTGACCAACCTCCAGAGTAAGTAAACAGTAAATTTTCTCGTTTGCGAAGTACCGTATCAGCTGATGAATTGCTGCGGGATTTATGTTGGTAAGTTGGCGCTTTTGAAGATGGCTTTGGAAGAAAATAGTACTTAGAACTAAAATATGTAATTTAAAACTTTAGTTATACTTACAACATTTATGGTTTAGACTATGTTTTTAAAGGTATATTATATATATATGTTTTGCTTTTAGTGAATTGACTTTAAAAACATGTTTAGCAACTATGTCGGAGCATGTCGACACTTAGGAACAGTAGACGTTTCCAGCCAATGTACGGATGGGCCAAACTGTTATTTTGGTGTAACGTGTTCCATCGTTTCAGTTCCAAGTAAGTAACATGTTACAGTAAAATGTTATTTTTGTAACAAGTTACTGTGAAACATTTTTCGCCTGTCCTGACGTTCCGGGAGATAATTATTACGTTGTTAAATGTTCCAAAGCGTGGCATTCCAAGAAATACTGTTGGGTAAGTAAAATTTTAAAAATTACTTCAACTAAGTTACTTTAGAAAGAAAATTACCTTCAACTACTTTTCGTTACTTTCGGGCAAAATGTAACTGGGCGGGATTAATTTTAAAGTAACAAAAACTACTGAATTGGCTTAAATACAAATGTTTTCTTAAATAAGATTCCTCCCTAACGATTCCCACAGCCAGTCACGTAGTAAGGCACCTGTTTTTTCCACTAGAGGAATTACACTGAAAAGCCAAAATAACTGGTACACCTGCCTAGTATCGTGTAGGGCCTCCCGAGCACGCAGAAGTGCCGCAAGACGACGTAGCATGGACTCGACTAATGTCTGAAGGAATGCAGGACGCAATTCACACCATTAATCATGCAGGGCAGTCCACAAATCCAATCTGCACCAATTTGAGAAAGGGTTGCACGTCTGTCACGTTTAATGATTCTCGTCAGTCGTCGTTTGTCCCGTTCTTTCACGATCTTTTTCCGGCCGCAGTGATGTCGAAGATGTGATGTTTTACCGGATTCCCGATATTCACGGTACACTCGTGAAATGGTCGTACGCGAACATCCAAATGTTATCGCTACCTCGGAGATGCTATGTCCCATCTCTCGTGCGCCGACTATAACACCACGTTCAAACTCACTTAAATCTTGATAACCTGCCATTGTAGCAGCAGTAACCGATCTAGCTGCTGACCGCATCGCGTTACTCTGATTGGTTCCATGCCTCTGTTATTTGCATGCACACGCCTATCAGTTTTTTTGTCTCCTCAGTGTACTTTTCAGTACTTTGATATTTTAGGTTTAACATTTTATCATGATTTATTTCCTCTTATAAATCTAGCATCCCACTACACAGAATCTGCAGTTCCGTATAAGCTAAATGTTAAAATATTTTATTGAACAAACTGTGTGTTTAACAGCAGTGTCGGTAGTGTAAGAAGAGTGATAAATTTATTAAGGATTATAATACAAAACATTTAACCCTCACTTTTAGTAATACACTTAACGAGATGGAAACATAAGATAAGACGAGTTTCTTTTAAGTGGATATATTACTTGAAGTATTTACACTAAACAAAAATAGGAAATATTTAAAATCAAACAAAATTGAAGTGACATCATTCACACAGGCCTTTCCCAGCCGGCAGCCCAGCCAATAGGGGAACTTTCATAGCACGCAGTAGCCAATCAGACACGAGGCCCGTTCCCAGAGCCTCGCACAACCAATCAGTAAATGGCTACGCCCATATCAAAGGAACCGCCACGTCATTTCGTCTCTGTGTATTTCTCTACTCTGTGCTTCGGCTTTGTCTGGATTGTTCAATCCATAATTTAGTAATTTGTGTTTCAGTAGCTTTCTGTTTGGATTCTCTCAATATTCATTTCTTCAAAAATTGTAAAAAAAAAAAAAAAACGCATTAAATGCCAATATCTAAAAAACAAATTAGTAAAAATAATATATTAGGAACTTTAATGCTTAAAAAAAAACGTAACTTATTTCCATAATTCGATAATTCGTAAAATACGACACAGATGTTACTATATTTCAAAATTAATTTTAGGCATGACGCTAGTATGATTTAAGAAATATATTAATAAAAGTACGTAACCATTTGGTTGAATAATCTGCCAACTCTAACAACGTCTTAATGTGTGAATATGATACAAATACACCTGCGCAAATTATGAGAATTTTCTTACATTTAGGAGTTTCCTCATGTTAAAACATGCTATTGGTGAAGATAAATAATTGATATAGAATAATAACATCTAACATTTGCATCATCGTCATGTTAAATACTAAAAAAGAAATAATCTTTACGTTTAGTAAATGACAAACAATTTTCTTCGCTGCCCGTGTCCATTTTAGCGTTTCGAAAGCACTAGTTACTAGGCATGGTTCACTGGCAAGAAAAAATACACATAATGCAGACAGGGCAGATGGCAGCGTAGGTAACGGTTCCAGTTCTAGGAATGTGGACCGACGTCAAGCGAGCACCGCCTGCTTCTTTAACTCGTGACTCCTGAAGTTCCCTCTACTTCAGTTTGCTGCACGTGAGATGAAACTACAGTACTGCGAAGCGAAAAGTAACGTTGAAGTAACTTTTATTTTTTCTGCCCGTTATAATTAATGAGTAACTTAGTTAAGTTACAAGTTACCTTGCAAAAAAAATGTATCTAGTTACCGCAAGAAGTTACTTTAAAGTAACTCTTTACCGTGTAACTCGTTACTTCCCAACACTGTCATGAAATAACGTTTTCGTATGAGCACAGTTGCAAACCAGGGCGTTAAAAAAAATAATAACGTTTACGCATGCGCACTGTTGCAGCAAGTTCCAGCGAAGACGTTACAGAAAATAACTGTTGCGAATTCGTAGTGTTAAAGCTGCGTTTCCAAGTTCCAGAGTAAGATGTTCCAAAAACAAATTTACGTATGCGCAGTGCTGAATATTATATTGTGGTGGGGAAAGCTGAGTTCCAAGCCTAGACGTTCCAGAAAAATAACTATTACGCATGCGCACTGTGCAAGTGCTGGGTGGTGCTAGTTCGTGCGATAAAGCGTTCCAAAAATAACTGCATTAACCTAGGAACGTGTTAATCGCGTTATTTTAACTGTTACGTTATAGAACGCCCATCCCTAATGCGTATGGCTAGCCATGTATCCAGCTTCCAGCTCGGTGATCGCCTTTGTGCATGTGTTTTTTTCTCGTAGTGTTTATAGGAGCATCTTGTTGGTGTTGTCGGAATATTTTATCGGTAGTTAATTATTCGCTTTCTTTAAGCATAGTTGGTTGTAGGAACCGTTTAAGTGCCATGAGCGAACTGTAATATTATCGGTACGTGTTTACCAAGTTTCGTAAAACGGTTCGTTCCGCCATTTTCCTTAACCACCGTCTGCAATGAAGCGACACAAATATAATTTAAGTCTCTAAGTTAAAGATTGTTGATTTCAGGAAACTTGCGGAAGTGTTGATTTTACTGAATGATTCTGCAAATAAATTATTTAATATCAGTGATGAATAAACGTGATTTTAGTAAAGTAATCGTTCAAGGAATTCCTTAGAAAAAACAGTGTTCAAGAGGTTGCGAATTACAAACAGTATGTTGGCTTGTTTTGTAAATAATATATTTATAAACCGTTATTATAATGTTTGAAATGCACGTGGCCTAAAAGGGTTGCTTTTTCAACTCTATTTTAGTGTGTATAAAATATTTGGGTAATTATCCAGAGTAGCGGATTTTCTGTAAAAAAAAAATATAAAAAAAACCTGAAAAGTGGTATATTTCCACTCTACTAATTATGCAGAACACGAATATACAAGGGGCATTAACGTCCGACTAATTTCGTAATATGTACCCACCTAACCTAACAGAGCCTAACCCCACGACGAGTGAATCACTATTTTACATTTTTTAACTAACCTATGATTGTAAGGTGTTAAACTAACCTATGATAGTAGGGTTTTAAACTAACCTCGGATTTTAGGCTTTTAAACTACGCTAGGATTTTAGTCTAAACTCGGATTTTAGAGTTTTAAACTACGCTAGGATTTTATTCCAACGTAGGATTTTAGGGTTTTAAAGTAACAGTTAAACACACCGGAAGTCTATGAATCAACTCACCTAGGTAGGCGGTGGGTACAATTCCATTGTCCTCGACCCACTCAACTGCTGTGCATCTTACCTCAATCGACAAAACACCACAATCTACTAAAACATGAAGTAACACCCGCCACGTAGGCGAATATTACGCGCAAAAGCACTCGTTCTTGCACCCTCCAATCTTAAATCACAAGCCTTCGCACGGTCGGATTCGGACATCACAACTCACGATCGCAAAAAACACATCCGCATCATCTCGCTTCCGAACTGCTACTAATGGCTTCTCAACTGCAACGTAAAATTCCGTGACGATAACGTATACAGATCACAGCCAATAAGGTGACGGCACGATGCGCATTTGTTCACATCACTAATGCATTACTTCACCAAAATTAAGGCGTACGACGTAAACAGAGTGGCTTAACCGCTCGTACTTTTGACGATTTATTTAATATGTTCTACTTTTTTTAACGTTAAGCACTCCTCAATATTAAAAAGGTAAGCTTTGCAGAACCTATTAATGCTACTTTTGTGGGTCTAGGACGTTTCCTTCAGAAAAGTCACAACTCTGGATATTTGCCAATATTTGTTTATTTGGTATATATCTTAAAGTCAAAGAGTGGAAGGTTAAAAACCTGTCAAAGTGTGTGTTTATGACTGAATCTGTACAAACAGTGAATTATGCATCGCGTTTTTTTATTGAAGTTAAAATTTTTGAAGTTATATTAATTTGAATGTTATTTCTGTATGAGCAAAATTTTCCACTGCTCCATCAAAACAATATGCAACTCAAAAGACATACACTCGTAAGAAGAACCTCAAAACAATGCTTATTGTCTCCCCTCCCCCCTTTTCCCATTCGGTTTCCTCCTTTTTACCCAAAAAAATAAAATAAACAGGCCTCCAACAAACTTGACAACTAAAAAAATGTAACAGGTTGGAATGCCAAACATAGCTACAATATCCTAAATTGATTACTGGACGGAAGTTAGCTAATGTCAGTCTTTCAGTGCCTGCCTGCCTGCCATGACAGGAAATACGAGAAAAATGCAAGTGGACTCATAATATTTGTTTACAAGCGTAGTTTTCTTCGCTGACAGAATAGCTGTGGTGGAAACATACATTGTGGTCGCACTACTTTTCTAGAACAGTAACAGTGTCCCTCTCATGTAATTGGTTACATGAGAGGGACAATAAACATGACGAACTCTGTGACGGGGTTGATTTGGGAGAGGAGGTGTATCTTAGCGTAGCCCTGCATGCAGAGGTTGAGTTCAGAGATTTGGTCTTGGGGTCTTGAAAGCCAATGAGGGTGAAATGAGGAGAGAGTGGAGCAACACCTGGGCCTCCTGCATGGGAAGGTATTACACGGTAATATACGGGCATTCTAGGCGATCGTCTCCAGCTTAGGTTCCAGACTGTTCCCGAAATTAAAATAAGTTAACCTTTGTGAGGTATTGGCTAGGCCAAATGTGGGCTATGTTTCCATCTCCAGCCACTAGACCACTCCCAGTATTCTTACACCCAATATATTGCTATATTGTACTAATTACACTACATTATTTTTTTCTTACGACTATTCCATTTCTGTCCTGGAAAGATTTTTTTGCACGCAATTTTACTTTACGGATAATGCTGTCGACAGGCGGAAATGTGTGTTGTTACAGCTCATTAATGAAACCGAAATCACTGGCAACTCTTGGACAAAACATGAGTGCCTGTCGCACTTCACAGAATCGTTATTAGTAGAGGGTTTGCCCACCTTTAGTCATTAGCCTAGGTGAGAATACTGATCGTGCACCACGTTCAAAATACAATACTCAAAATTCTACGTATGTTAGAAGAGACAAAAAAAACAAATATATGTTTTATTAAATAACCATAGGTCGGAAGTCGATAATTGAGGTGCATTTTGACATGATTGAAAAGGAGAATTATACCAATACATTTCAATTTAATTGCAATCCTTTACAAAAACTGTTTAAAAAGTATGGCATTCGACTTTAATACAAGCACTGCAACGGCGTGCCAATGTCTGTCGTACATATTCGAAGATCCCAAGGCAAGTTCTGTACCGAGTAAGCAGCCGCAAGCGTATGAGCTCTTTCTCCGATTCAACCGGAGTCTCATACACCAGGTTCTTCAAATGTCCCTCCCCCCTCCCCCTCACTCTAAATAGTCCGTGCAATGGCTCCATCGCGGCCAATCCATTGCTCACCGAGTCTGCGGTTCAAATGCTCTCGGACGTCACGAGAGAAATACTGAGTTGCACCGTCATGTCCAAACTATTGCCGACGTCGTATGTATTAAGAGGGACATCTTCGAAAAGATCAGGCAATGTGCTCTCCAGTTACCACAGGTATATGTTTCCATTGACACACAATGGCAGCATGTACGGTCCAATAATATTATCCCAAACAATGTCTGCCCATATGTTGACAACAAATGATTGTTGGTGGGAATGGGTGAAGCTGGCGTGAGGGTCTTCATCTGTCGGTTTTGTAAATTGACTATTCCATTTCGTATAAACTATGCTTCGTCGATGAGCAACACAGACTGTCCAAAACGAGGCACCTGTGCAGGTACCACCGACAAAACTCAACCCGACGAGGATAGTCGTTCAGTTGGAGTGCTTGAACACCTTGCGGATGTAATGGATGCATCTCTTGTTCATGACCCACCTTCAGAGAGCCATATGGTCAACATGCAATTGCTGTGCAACACGTCGTGAGCTTGTTGATGGATTGTTCTCGACCTGTTCCGAAACCACCTCCTCAAACTCGGGTAGGCGCGGGGCCGCGGTGGTGTAGGGGTTAAACTACTTGCCTCCCATCTAGGCGAACCCGGTTCGATTACCGGTGGAGCCGCCCCCGGATTTACGCATGTGGGAATCGTGCCGGACGATGCCATTTGTCGGCGGGTTTTCTCGAGGAGCTCCCGTTTCCCCCACCCCTTCACTCCGGTGCTGCTCCATACTCACCTCGCTTCACCCTCATCGGCTCTCAAGACCTCTATGTCAAGAGCCGAGACCAGATCTCTTCACTCACTGGGGTGTGCGCGCTGTGCGCTAACGGTCAGCTTCGGGTCTTTGGACTTGAGCGCGCATCACATGCCAGTTAGATCAAAGTTGCAGTCTGTCACGACTCAGAGGATTATGCAGTCATCATTTGGCGTAGATCATTTCTTATCGAGCAGTAAAGGAGGTAAATTGTAAGTGAAGGGTCCTAGTCTTCAACATTGTTTCAAAATTAATTGCTAAATCTATAAAAAAACTGCATTAAAAATGCTGTTTTCGACCATTTTGAAATGACTTTAAATATAAGCATTGTGCAGAAACCTCCATTCAGTCCTAACAGGACCAACCTTCCGTTATTAACAAGAAACTTTGTCGCTTTGTTCTCCACGCCACCGCGGAAAATATACAGTAATCATCAAGGGTGAATAACCTAACACTAACATTTAGTAACGTTATTTTACAGAGTAATAAATTGGCTTGTTACATTATTTCGGTAAATACAGAACGGAACTTTTACAGTATGTGATAACTCTACAACGTTATGTGCACTTGATATGATGGTACGTAACCGAGTAAAAGTTATTTATATATTTTGGTCATGAATAACGTTATTCGCATAACGCAATAGCTAATGGTAACAAAATAACGTTACGGTGCACATGAAGTCACGGTACATAACTTAGTAAAAGTTATAACTATATTTGCGGTTCTATGAATAGTGTTATTAACATAAAGCTTTAGATCAGGGTAACGTGATAACGTTAAGGTGTACTGTAACATCATGGCCATAACAAAGTAAAATTTATGAGTATATTTGCATTGCTGTGAGTAACTTTATTCACATAACGCATTAACTTATGGTAACTTAATAACTTTAAAGAACACTATAACGTCATGGTCATAACGAAGTAAAGGTTATGAGTATATTTGCTTTGCTGAGAATAATTTATTCACATAATGCTATAAAGTAACGTTACTCTGCATGATAAAGTTAAGGTACATAACTCAGTAAAAGTTTGAACTATTTTTGTGTTCCTGTGAATAATTCTATAAACATAACGCTGTCTATGACTCGTGGTAAAAATAACCCTGTAGTTCACTGTAATGTCACAGCGTATAACATTGTACATGATTTGTGTTGCTGTCAATAACAGTATGGAATTTAATACAATATAAATTACAACATTATTTTAATTGTAAATATAATTATTTAGGACGGTTTACGCTTTGAAATAGTAATCATAAAGTAATTTTGTTTACACTGGAGATACGCCTAGACATGTGACAAAGCTTTAAAAATAATATTATATTCTGTTTGCAACTTTGTCGTCGCGTAACACTACTATACTGGAACAAATCAGAATAATTTTACGGTCTTAGAAATTTGCTGAAAACACTTTCGTTATAGTCATATGGGGCATTTAGACAACTTTCAATGTGTCTTGTTCAAATTTAGCTTTCATACGATTTGTCAGCCAAATTACGAGCAGTCTTTAGTATGTACCTTCAGTCGGTAATCAGTATTACACATAGTTTGCTTTCTTTATAACCAGACTCTCTAATGTGGGTGTCTCAATGCCTTTTGAGGCGACTGTACGAAATAACTGTATTTCAAATGTATTTCATAGTTCCTTATTTTATTACAGTTCATATTTTTGATCCAAGGTATGAAATACCTATATGCATATATAATTATATATGTAATAATATATATGTGTGTAATTATATATATATATACACACACTACCTACCATAGACGGAAATTAATCACAAGATTTAATTTCCAGTTCAATAAAGAGGAAATACTAAAGAACTGTATCTGGAACTTTATTTAGAGTTCTGGCGCAGAATTCAGGAGATTGAACTGAACTAGTTGGCCAGATTAGTTCTCGCTCAATCCTTCTGGACGATGGCCACGCGTTATATTTAATGACACTGTCAGGTGTAAAATATATTATTTTAATCATGTGGTAAATACAGATGTTCGATTTTGCAAACTTTATATTAAAAAACAAATATGGCCGTCGGCTTTTAAAATGTATGTAGCTCACGACCACAGCTACCTTCCAAGATTATGGCTATTCAATATGGCCGTTGTCCAGGTGGGTTGAGCGACCATCAACACTGGCAAATTTATTAGCTCCATGTTCAGCATTCTGAATCCTGCTCACGAACAATCATTTGTATACTACTTTAACGTCCTGCAATTCCTGAGATTTTTACTTATCTACTTTTTTCCGTGTAGATAGCGTGAAAACTTTTGGGTTTATATTCAAATTTTAATTTACAACTTGACAATTTACTTCTTTTCTTTGTTATAGCTCCAAGGTACAAAATTGTTCCATCTACAGTCGAAATTTTTCCACAAAGGAAATTCAGTTAGCCATTTGCATTTACTTTCTTTTTCTGAGTAATAAGAATGTCGAGAAACTGTTTTGCTTCCGGTCCAAACATATCGGTCGTACATGTGCGTCCATTCAGTCCAAGTCATGTCAATTGGTTTTATTCACTTACACAACATATCGCAGATGTAACAGAAATATGTGTCTAATATAAATATGTTGTTTAAAAATTTAATTTTACTCCGATTTTGGCGACATAAATACAAGATTCACGAATTTGGTACTGAGGTCGTAGCTTATGATTATTCATACTCTGAAATTATGGTTCACGAGCAGGCATACTGGTTTTTGTGACGTTGAATTTGAAACGATTTTAACCATTAAAATTCTATATAAAAAATAAACAAAGTTGAATTCCTCAACGAGTTCAAAAATTTGTCAATAAAATTACAAAAGCTTTTTTTTTTCTTTACAAGTAGGGTTCAATTAACATCTTGAAATTCGTTGTTTATCATGAAGTCAAACAAAAAAAAAAAAAAGCTCTGGAACCCTGGCGAAAGTGTATCTAGAGAATAAACACGTGCATATTAATAATTTAATTTAAATTACTAGTTACAAAATATTTACTTGTGATCTTCAAATACAGTCTTCCAGGTTAATTATGAGAAGACGACATTTCAAAAACTGCATGTCTTGGGACGAATTCTTTCCCTGCATATTAATTAACTTAATTGCTAGTTTTCGAAAGTGGGAGCTGTGAGTAAAATTTTCGATGTGATATCATGTAGCGAATTGTAACATACATATACTTTACATATAGTAAATATACGAGATAGAAACGGAAAAAAGTTTTCGGAGGGGAAATATTACTAAGATATTAAACACTATGCCTTAGTCTGAGAGACAGTAGCGAACAACTGAACGTCAGTGTACTCCACGCCATCAAAACGGCAGTGTGACATTTACACCTGCAAGGGTTCCACGTGGACAGGCAGGCTGCTACCACTGCAACTTGACTTACGCCATCTAACCATTGTGTGTGCACTGCGATCGGACCCTTAGCTCTGCACTGATCGCTTTGTATACAGCCGGTAAGCATGACAGCACGTAAGTTTCTTTACGTCACCTATCTGCGTCAGAGAATTGCATTACTGAATTGTTACATTCTACACTAAACTAAACAGCCATAAAGAATGACGTATAAATTCACTGTGGATATAAGCTAAAATGTGATTTCAAAATGATAACATAATTATTCCCATGCCACAGTTAAAAAATTATTGGACATATTGGTTAGGTAGCAAGATGATTTGTAAACTAAATTGTATCTGATTCCAAGTGAATTCAAAATTTCTTTCGAATAACATCTTATTCGCACTATCTCCTTATGTTTTAGTTCAGTATACAATTTAATTAAACGTTTTTATTTAATCGGATTGTTGTTGCATTGCTCAAGCAGCAAAATCTTTCATCGCACTCCGTAACAACTGCCTTGCGTCTTACCGCCAAGCCTTGATAAAGATCGTTGAACCCAAAGCGTTAGTACAGGAAAAAACGAAAATAATTACTTAATCCACAAAGAATTCAGTGAAACCAAGAAAGGCAACAGAACCTGAAGGGTTCGTGAACGCTGTGCGGAGGAAATGCGGGAAAATGTTTCAGCTAAAAAAATTATCGTGTTTGGAAATGGAAAGTTTTATAAGAGGAGATTAACAATTTAGGATTACAGGTAGATATGCTTGGTTCTTAAGTTCTCACATATTTTATGACGAAACGGCCCCCCCCCCCCNTAAACCACATTATGCGCATTTTAAAGTCCCAAGATCATGTGCACGTTGATTTTAGGGACTACTTTTTTTGTCAGCTTCATGACATGGATTAAATATTGCCATGTCGGAATAAAATCAAATTTCCAAACTTTGTTCTTGAAACTTTCTGCTTAAAGTAAATCCTTATTCTTCCTTCTCCCTCACTTGTATATCATTTGTCGATATTTTCAAATGGTTTTTAATTTCTTCCTTTGGTCATAATATGGATTAAACAGGCGAATTAATATTGCGATGAAAAGCCCAGTCCACAGGAAGAAACGAAGCTTAAAACGATATGGTCGAATGCGCGATGCTTCGGCCCGTACAGAACAAATTTGTTGAACAGTTTAAATTAATGAACACAATCACACTGTTCAAAGCAATGATACGAAATTGAACAAGTGATGAAGTATTGTTGATGCAACAGTGAGAACAAAATACAAGAATCATAAACACGAACATGGATCAAATCAGCTCTCTGTTACATCACCCTCAGGTAAAGCTCCTCTGTTCGGGTCGGGACACAAAACATGAGACTTCCCTCCGGGTCACCGCTTCACTGTTACCCGCGATGACGTCTGCGTCGTGCCAAAGTATGGCTAGCACTGTTATGTACCAAGTGCCGAAAAACTAACAAACAGAATAAACCAAATTAACTCTAAAAAATTAACAACAAGGAGCTAGAACTACAAAAGAAACTAGCAGTCAATGCGACGTAAGCCAATGAGCCACAAATGCATAACAATGTACAAGAAAAGTGATGGACAATACTCACAATGAACACACATCAAGATAATATTATTTCTTGTCCATTATCCGTATACTGACTACAAAAACATCAAGTTTTAAATACTAGTGGATTTTCTCACAGAAAATAAGCTATTACGGTATCTGCCATGGTAAAATCTGAGAACTCGAGTATGTATAATCTAGATAGGTGTAATTCATTCATAGATTCCAAAATGGTGGTCGTTGACAAGCTAGAAAAAATTTACGTATCTGTTATTAGTCATTTTGTTTTTAAAATGGCTATTATTTTAACCAGTGATAAATGTCCAAACATTCTAAATTTTAGTTACTGATAAAATAAATACATATTTTAAGAAGTCCGCACACAATAGTTATGTACGGTTACAGTTAGCTTGCAGTTATCAATGATCAGACTAAATATTTATTATAATATTTAATAAATTATCAACATGCAGGCATTTGGATGTCGCACTACTGGTACTATTGAATGATCACTTTGAGTGTGAATAAAAAAGTTTTATTTAAGAAGGTATTTTCCACTAGGGAGCGATTTTTTTATGAAATAAATCGTTTTTCCACTGAAGTTCTATACTGAAAAGTATGATTATCCATTCGTAACAAAACAATTATTGCCCTATTTTTCGCTTTATCTGCATCGTACTGTTGTCCTAAATATCTGTTCTGAGCTTCAGATACACGTTTGATAACTTCAGTTCATATTATCGCCTAAATCTTCTCCCTTCAACTTTTTTCAGTTTAAACTCTATTAATATTTAAGTTTTTGTAGATACTGCACGGCCAAAAACATATATCGAAATAACTTGAGAACTTAGTATTTCATCTGGTCTCTATTAACAACTCCACTACTGCCGTGCCCTCCATAACTACTTAGTGACTGACATGCGAGGTCCTCTATGGTCTCTATGAACTACTCCACTACTGCCGTGCCCTCCATAACTACTTAGCGACTGACATGCAAGGTCCTCTGGTGGGACGATGTTCCCTGACCTACCTTAATGTCACATGTTAGGTGTGTGTTCGAAGTAACGCTCAAACAAAAATAATTGTATTGCGCCTAAATTTCTCTCTTGGTTTAAGACAACGGGTTACTGTATCATGCTTGTCCGAGCCTGTGCATGAATGGTACGATGTCTAAAACTAAGTCTTCCTCACGAAGTACTTCGTTTCTTAACAGTAGCCCTATTAGACCAGCGAACTTCAGGTGACTTGTTAGTGTTAATTAAAGTTAGTAGCATATGTGATACTTCAGAGAACTTTTTAAAAATGGATTAGGGTTCGTTGCGGTTTAGTGTTAACAGTGCTAAAAGGACGTCACAGAAAACATTCGCGGAAAAATATTCTTGTGTTCGTTTAATGTGTGGAACATAGGAACATCTTTTGCACGTATTTCATGGCACGTCATTGTTTGTGACTTGTTACTTCACGAGGAAAGTAAAAATAATTGAATTTATGATTACATCAACTTATTTCTTTCTTCATAAAATTCAAATGTTTGTACATATATACACATCCACGTTTAAAATACGCTAGTGGGCGCTTGTATTCACTATTTCTCGTACCACATGTGTGTTTTTTTCAATGATGTTTTATTCTTCTTGTTACCGTATGCAAATCACTTTAATTTTTTGTTTTTTGTTTTCTATAACACATTATTTTCGCTGGTTCCCTAAAGGTGTTGTTTTCTTGTCTATTCCTACTGGAATTGTGTAAGCATATTAATAATATTTGCCATGTACGTACATATCAAATTTTAATATTGTGCCACGTGTTATAAATGTGGCAATGAATTGTTATGTTCAGTATCACGAAATGAAATGAAAGTGAAACTGCTTTTAAATACTACGATTAAATTTTTTTTTGTATTGTTGTTTATTTGTTAGATAATGTAGGAATTGTTCTAGAAGTAGATGCGAAAACTGTAATGTGACTAAATTATAACGTGACATATATCCTACAGCACGTATTTTGTAGTGCTCATTGCCTACTTTATATATTATTTTATAGTTAATACATTGCGTAGCCACAAATCTAAAAGTTACGCTTTGAATACGACGTTAATATATGAGACTAATTTTCATTTTTCGCTGCCAACTTAGCTGAGAAAAAGTCAGTCAACGTGTCAGTTAAAATGCATGCTGTTAGTGGCAGTGATTTTTTTTTTCGTAGGTTGATTTCAAAACTGCTCAGTTTACTGTGAACCATCTATACCAGAAAGTTAAATAATTGTTTTGATAAACCTCAATAAATTTGGAAATTTCGCACATGTACTCGTGAATGTTGTCTGGAATACCTGTGAAATATTTTCAGTCTCAAAGTTGCACATATTGCTGCGTGTCACCGAAGTGTGTACTTAAATGGCATTTTAAAACAAATAGCGGCCAAACTAGTAGCGCAGTAAATTGTTATAAACCTTAGAATATAATGAGACTTCATCAATGACTTAGACAAGAATATTACGCATTCAATAATATATAGCAGAATTAGTTTTTGTACCCACACTGATACATTAAATGTTGTTTAAGACTGCTTAGGACATAAATCAGCGCTATAAACGTTAATATTTTTCCACGCATTTATGGAAGAAGATACAGAAAAAAACTAGAAAGAGCAATTCTTTAGTAATGTTTTTACTAACTTATATTAACAAATATTTTACCGGAGTGATGCACTTCTGTCAAGGTTCTTCTTGCGCTGTACGTCTGCACACGGTATTGTGCAAAATAAATGCATCAATTTGGCAAAACATTTGCTCACAAAGATAGAAACAACCATTATCCAGGATTTCCATTTCTTAGATTTAATCATCGATGGTTAAGTGGCTTACGCACATGCCCACACTCTCGGAGTTTGTGAATGTCTTCTCGGGTATTAAACTATCGATATAGTGAATCAAAACTTTTTGTAGAAAATTCTATTCTCTTAATTTACGTCCCACGCAATTTTCCATGTAAGTAATCGTATGGTAGCTGTTTCTTAAAAACTAGATCAAATATTTCGATCGGCAGCCACGGTGCAATGCAGCACGTTGTAAAACTAAGAGGCTCGAGGAATTTCGACATGTTTCCTCAGAGCCTTGACAATTTCAAAGGACAGATTTCAATAGTTTATGAGTTACGTCCGTTATTCGTCCAGAACGTGTATAGGTAATGTCTTCCTGTAGCCCGCACATTATGACGGAAGCTGCAGCACTTTACAGTTGCATGTGCGTGTGCCCTGAAGTAACGCCTCCCCGCTCGCTCAACACAGCAGTCGTGCGCAGTCGACATCGCTCTATTTGTTTATTACCAAACATTTGCATATATAATGATCATTATCTCGCTTTTGTACTCTATAAATGAAGTTAAACTGTTTATTACACTTCATATAAGCTCAAATTGCTCACAAGTCACCTTTCATTGTCTGTGTTAAAACAGTTAACACAAAATTACATTACAATTTTCTACGTGGTAGGGGTATGCTTATATATACTTAGGATATTAAAGAAAGCAGGGCAGTTTTCCTTCCTTGATGACTTAATAAGGGACTTAAATACAAGCCAAAAAACATTATAATGGAGTTTTACGAAAAGTAAAGCTAGCCATTCAGGGATGCGAGCCAACCAAGAAAAGAGCATATTATTATTTGCATTTGTATAGCTGCTACACTGAAAGAAAAATATTGTTGTAGAAACCATAATTCTGTAGCCGTTTCACTCCAAGACTGTTAAAATAGGGACAACAGTTTGTTTGGTTGTGGCTACCCTGCGAATATTGTTAAAGGTATATGGTAACGCCAACAGAACATAATGTAAAATATAAAGGCGTCACAAATCAGTGACGTCATTACTTTCTACAGCATATAATATTGCTATTACAAACGAGTAGGGTTGTGACTACAATCTGGTATGGTAGGGTAAATGCACCAGTTGTCGACATCCTAAGCTCTAAATCTCAGTTTTGCACTCATATTTCCGTTTGTTGTTAAACTCTCAACTTGCAATTTCGTTTTCCTAGTTCAACTGCTTCTTATGTTACTCTAGTAATTGTCTCAAGCGTATAAATTGTTTAGCACTATTATAAAACCTACATATTCCAAAATCCATGTTTTGTATTAGTAGTTGACACTGTCGAAAATCGAATGTGCCAGTAGTCAACATGGGTGTTTGGAACGCATAAAGTGTTCAGAAAAACGTTAGAAACACTTGAATGACTCGTTTTATTTTAACATGATTCATTTTATCTACAATACTAGAGCTCATTCTTGTTAAAGGAACTGTCGTGTTAAAAATAACGTGCATATTGTTGGCCCACAAAATAGTTTTAGGGTTGGTAAACAAAATCTGTAACACAAGGTAGGTAACTGAGTTTATTAAGTACATTAATTATAAGTAATTCACGAATATTCATAATACATAGGCTCTTTTTTTAGAGGGTAGTACTAAATACATGTAAATTAGAGACTAGTTCTTCGATAAAACACGGAAAAACTATTAGAAACTCCAGTACAAGAACAAACACTCTCAGGAGAGTATATCAGAAATCTCTACGCTGACTGAATGTGGAAACTGATATCTAGTATTTAAATAATCTCCTCCAAATATCAGTGGCCTAGAGATTCCCTCTATTATTTGATTTGCATTTATAATTCGTAATGTCTAACCTGAAATAACTTTATCTGAGCAGTTCAACAATTTTGATTTTAGCCACTCAATAGGTAGTTTTATAAGTCCTGACAGAAAAAATTACGGGAATTCAGTAGTCTGCAAAATGTTAAGAAATGAGCTCTAGTAGTCGACACTCTCTCACACCTTGAATAATTAATGAATTCGAACAACCTAAGGTGCAATTTAGGAGCAAAACAACCTAATATAAAGATAAAATGAAAGCATTCACAATAGACAATGTTTTTCGGACAAATAAACACGAAGTTAATCTTACCTTCCTTGTCAGCAGACCGTAGTGGACACACCACTTTGACGACTGATCAACAGTGCAGATTCAACGGTAACTCTTATCATATTTTACCCGCCAATATCCGCATGGCAACCATTGTTTCTCATACAGGAGGTATTAAGTTTGCCGCCACAAATAAGAGTATCGCTAAACAATGTTCTTAAGCCTTATTATTTGGTGTTAAACCCCACAGTGTCGACTACGGGTACACAGTCGACTACTGCTGCATTTACCCTATTTCACGATATATTTTTATTTCATTATCTGAAATACAGGGTAGTCCGCCTAATGTGGACACCCCTAAAATTTCCGTAACGGTTGCAGATAACGAAATGCGGTTTTCGCTAAATGAAATTACGTATTGGGGGAAGTAATTTGCTGCTAAGTGACTATTCGTAACACGTGTATGAGCAGAAATAATTAAACCACATATGATTTTTCCCTCGGAAACATACATTTATTTTAACGGCATCTGAAAATATGTTCAAAGAGGAATTCAGTGATATAGCATATGCAACGGAAAGTAACACAGAAACGCCAAGAAATAATGTGCAAATATGATTAAGTTAGGTGGGCCGGTAGATGGGGCAGTGGATATGTACTCACAGCTGTAAGCAAGCAACACGCGCCGTGACTCTTCCTGTCGGGACCGCTTCCTTATAGCAGTGCATTACCAGTCGCTGTAATCTGTTATGATAAGTGGTATTGCAGTGTGTGGCTGCAAGTACGCAAGGATGTTCACGGATGAGGAAAGCTGGAGACTCTACATATTTACGGTGAGTGTGGCAGAAATGCCAAGCAAGCCGTTCAAATGTATGCTGAAATGTAATAAATGTAAATATGTGTAGTCAAATCATTATAGTTTTCTACACATGGAATATGGGAGTCGAAGTTTCAATGTTTCTAATTAACTTTGCAAACTAAATCACATGTCATATGATCTACATTATATACACAATATATTTATTATCAAGGATATTCAACAATTGGTACTCTGGTACTGGCATTCTGAATATATTTTAAAATAGATATAATTGTTTTTGCCAATACCTTTCTATTCATCTGAGAGAAAATAATATTAATATTTATTAGTTTCTCTTGGACGATAAAAGTATGTGAGCAAAAGCATTAATGCCTATTTTAAAAGAGATAAGAGTTAACAGTACCCGGGTGCCACATTGTTAAATATCCTTGATACTTAATTAACATATTGTGTATATGATTTAGATAATATGATATGTAATTTAGTTGGCAAAGTTAATTAGGAGCATAGAATTATGGGCTCCCATATTCCGAAATTTTCTACTTTTTGATGCTATATTTTGAAAACTATAATCATTTGACTGCAAATATATACATTTATGTGGTCCTTGAATAAATATCTTTCACATAATGAAATAAAAAATTATTGGGGAATATGGCCTTAACAACTTACAGCGTTAATGCATCTTATACGCACTCACTAGTAGTACCAGCACCAGCGAGTCTGACTTATCGCCACGTCTCGTGTAATTAAGTCGCCTCAACCCGCGGGTTAGTCACGGCTGCCACCGCCATGCAGCGCCACTGGTCTGAGTCACGTGTTGCATGTCGGTCCGTGAAGTCGGTCAAGGATCCTGAGAACTGCAACTCTCGTTCAAGTGGACGAGGTGTCGTGCTGCTAGCACGTTAACGCCACACGATTTTCCTTGAAACTAATTTTTTTATGGGGCTACATTCGAGCCTTCTCATCGTCTGGCGTTAAGGTAATGCACCGTTGCGTGTTGTCAAGATAACGGAAAATCAGAACAAGGACGAAATGATCGCTTTAAGTACACAGGATTAAAAAGTGATGTGTTATCAGTAAAATGTTCCGTCTTGCTGTAACCGAACATATCTGGTAATTCGCGTAGTAATCAAATGTTGCACTGGCAGTTGCTCTTGCCAGATAACTTCCCTGCCCCATCACAGACAGCTGACTACGCACGTAGCAATTCCTCATACAAAACGTTTGCATCCTTTTTCACCTCTGCGCATAACAGGAAAATAATATTAATATTAATAATGATTGTTATATGATATTAATAATTATAGTTATTATTTCTTTATCATTAAAATAGGCTGTTAACTGTAAAGTAAGCACTTCTGAAATCAACCTTGAAAATAATTGCTGCCCATAATTACGTGCATAGTCTATTCGCTGTTTCCTCACACTTTTTGAATCAAACCTTTAAAAAACTCACCCCATGCGTAACGTGTTTAAGTGTTTCCTAAATATGTCATGTATCTCAAGAGTGTTATACGTCTGTACACATTAAAGTACCTATGTTATTTTTGTTTAAATTAAACTTTTATTAATATTTTATTAAAATTAATAAAACCAGTGGGAAATGAGTGCGTTGGTAATGCGTAGTAAGAAATAGTCCTTCTGCAAAATATAATTACACTCGAGAGCGCGCGAATGCGGTGCGTTGTGCCTTTGGTGTAATTTTCCAGTCTCGACTAATCTTTGTTTGCATGAGGCGGAGGAATAACCTGGAAGTAGAACTTTACCAGGGCTTCAGAAGAGTTGGAAGTAATTGGGAACATATTATATACTACAATACCCACTGGCATTCATGGCTTCCAGTTAAGTTGACAGTGAATTAATAAAATTAGTTCTAAAACTCGACGTTGTATTGCAAGTGTGATGCATAAATTTATGGCTACTGAAATTGTTTTTATAGTTTTATAAACATTAGAGTATGTCGTTGCATATTATAGTCCGTTCACTGTTACTTAAAACTTTATTGAAGCTCTGCCAAAGTTCTACTTTCAGGTTATTCCTCCGCCTCATGCAAACAAAGCTCAACCAAATCTATAATATTACACCAAAGGGACAACGCACCGCATTCGTGCGCACTCGAGTGTAATTATATTTTGCAGAAGGACTATTTCTTACTAGGCGTTACCAATGCACCTATTTTCTCTCTATATTAATGTGAACTATAAATGAATTGTTATAATTTATATATAAAATACAGGATGATTCTAAAATCATGGGACAAACATTGAGGGGTGTTAGAGCTCACTAAAACAAACAATTATTGTATCGTATGGGCGGGAGTGACGCGTTGAGTCACAAACACAAAAATAACACATGAAATGCAACACATTGTTTATTTACAACGTCGCCGCTAAATGCCTTTTTACAGCAATGTTTATAATAATTGCTCAAAATTGCTACCACCGACAGTAATGCAAGCTTGGTAGCGTCGGTGGAGTGATTGGCGAACAGATTCAAATACGCCGAGTATTTCACGCGCGCCACCATTGTCAGCCAATCACGCCATATATAGAGGTCGCCAAGCATGCGTGGCTGTTGGTGGATGCATTTCCAGCAACTGTTTTAACACTGTCTGTACGGAATCACTCGTTAAGTATGCTGCTAATGAACATAGTATGTTTCCGTTAATGTGTTATGTTTTTGTGTTTGTGCCTCAACGCGTCACTTCCGCCCATATATTCCTATACAATAATTGTTTGTTTTAGTGAGCTCTACCACCCCTCAATGTTTGTCCCATTATTTTAGAATCATCCTGTACAAGTGATAGTTCAATTGAACCAAAAATAAGTTATTTTATATTAACAGAGATATAACACGCTTGTAATACGTGACATATTAAGGAAACAACTAAACACGTCATAGATGGGGTGATTTTTCAAAGGTTTGATTCAAAAAGTGTTAAGATACCGCGAATAGACTATAGGAACACGTTTACTTTTTTCCAAGTCAGCGGTGTCACCTGGATGGCGCATGAATAAAGTGATCAGGTCAATGGCAATTTTAAATTGTCGTATGGTGGAGGGATACAAAGTGCGCAGGAAAGTAGATACTGAACAGTGATTTCAACACTACTCAATTAAACCGGAACAGTTTGTACTGTTATTATTCACTGCCTGTCTAGTTCAGCATTTATAGTCTGTTTTGTGTGAAACTGTACGTATCCGTAATTAACTATCATCATGCTGTGTTAAGCAACATGCCACGACGAAATATTCCGTGGACGACTTCATGCAAGCCTGCATGGACGCTTGTGTGGATGGTTCTGTGGAAGATTTTGCCATTTGTTGGCCTTTTTCGTAATTAGTCGTGTGCAATTTTCGATGGAAGGTTACCCACAATGTTTAAATTTTAGCCAATCAGAGAGGTGGTGGTAGATTAATTTTCTTTATTTTATTTTGAGAAAGAATATAAGAATAACAAACACGAATAAATAGTAAATTAAAAAAACACGAAAAAGTTGACTGATTCTGAAACAGCATTGTGTGAATATTATGGTAAACATTCGTATTCATTTAATCCAGAAGTTGCAGTTATAACGACAAAACGATTAGGTTCTGTGCAAGCACACACATGCAGGAAACCTCGTACCAACAAATGTTTCATCGAGGAGCGACCGCACACTCGAAGATAGTGTGGCTGTACATCGTCCTGCTGGACAAAGCAGTCGTCATCTGGGTAGAGCTGGTGAGCAGCTGGCACTATATTTCCCAGCAACATGGTACGGTAACGTTCACATGTCACCGTACCGTCAAAGAAGAATGTCGCCACAAGTCCTCTGGCAGACAACGCACCACGCTGTTAACCCATAGTGCGGGGATTTTCATCGGCTCAGTACATGCAGCTGTAAAGGTTGAAATTTCCATTCGTTTTAAAGGTTGCCTTATTAGACCAAAAAATCACGTCAGTGAAATGTTTGTTTTCGTTGGACGTGTTCACAGCCCACTCACAAAATTCGACATGCCTATTCGAGTCGTCTTCATTAATGGCGGGAAGTAACGAGAGAATGTAGGGCCTCCACTTTACATACTTGCTTTAAAATGCGATTGACACTTGATTTACTGCTACCCGACTTACGTGCAGTTTGCTGTACGGACTGCGAAAAAACATGATAGCAGGTATGAGAAGAGAAGCAGCAAGGTCTTGTAGAGGATTTGGTGCACCTTAGGCTTGATGAGGTACCCCTTCCCAACATATTGTTTTTAAATAAGTAACATCAGTATTTACTTCACGGGGGAACGTGTGAATGTGTGGAACACAACCCTCGCACTTCCTTCGTTCTTTGACGTTCTCTTCCTGCTGCACCGTCCTTGCCTCACATCACACACAGTTCCGTCCTCTCAGTCATTGTTACACGTGATGGTGTGCAGTGTCGAATCCTGTCCTTCCTCGTCTTTACAACTCACTCATGCTCTCACATTTCCAGTTACACTTTAATATACACTTGGTTGCTCGAAATAAAACCTTTTCACCTCCGCCATTTTCTCTACAATTGTAACGCTGTCGCTCGTGGCCGCAAACTGAAGTGCCGACAGCAGAATGGCTACAAGCGCCTGAATACACCCGATGTTGTCCTTACAGCGTCAAATACTGGCAGTACTGTCAGATTGTCTTTAACGCACAAAGAATGTAGACATTAGAGCACTTTGTATAGCTAATTTCATCAGATATTTGTGGGACGGGATGGGACGCCAGTTTCTTTAATGTCGATTTGTTATTAAGGGTTCCGCCCACCTGCAGCTATTTTGGGGCTCGTCCAAGGCCTCGGAACGCTTGAGCTCTAAGGTCGACTCTTGCTCTCCCATAACGTGCCCCCATCGCCTCTACGCGCAAGGTACTCACCTGGCGACTTGCCTAAAAGCGACTTTAAGCGGCCACACTATATACTTATGACACGCTTTTGAAGACAAAAGTGTGCTGTTTTTTGTGACAGCCCTGAAGTTTCTGTAAGGGAAATTTAGCAGCTAAAAGAGATTCCGAAAACATCCGTTTTCACAATTTGACCTTGTCTTGGGAGACAGCACTGTCCTGGAGAGACAGTAGAGGTCGGGGAGTGCCACAGCCTGGCCGCGGGCTCCCAGGGGCCTGTTTCATAAAACTACAAGTCATCAAATTACGTGTTACAAGTTACGAGTATAATATTTACAAGTTAACTTTATGAGTGTTTCTTAAAAAAAAAACTTTCCACTTGCAACAATCGCATCTTTTGTAGTCAAGTTTACAAGTCGAATGTTAATGTTATTTATTTATATTCTTTTACCTTTATTATCGTGTGCTTGTTCTGGCTATGTTCACTCGGTGGTGTAGTTTGGGTTTATTAGAAGGGTTTTTATATGAACACATAAGTAAGAAAAGAACAAAAGCGAATAAAATTTAAGACAGTAACTAAACTTTTGACTGTTGTTTTGGCAAGAGAGTGGTTTTGGCAAGGGAGATTGGTTTGGCGTCCTAAGAAAGCTCCTATTTACACTAGCAATACTTCACCTTTTACTGAACTCGTTTGCTATAAGTATAGACCTTTATTATTTCTCTAAACATTATTTGTCTTCTCCTAACCTGAAAATTCAAGTTGTACACCTCTACCGAATTAGTAAATACTAGGGTGAGTATAAAAGAATACTCAAATTTTGAAGGTCTATAATATCAAAACCAAAAACCTACAACCTTGAATGACCAATCAAATTAACCATGGAACTGTGAAGTTTGTTTACCATACATTTATAAATGTTCAATGTTGCCATCACGAGCGGCCTGAACGACATCTACGCGATAATCAAACTCGTTCCACACTCTTGTCAGCATGTCCGGTGTTACGGATTGGAGGGCGTCCGTAATTCTTGTTTTTAGGTCGTCAATGTTAGCCGGCAACGGTGGACGAAACACTTGATCCTTTATGTACCCCGATAGAAAAAAATCCCACTGTGTAAGATCCGGGCTTCTTGGGGGCCAGTGATGAAGACCCTGTTAACCAGCTGCTCCTCGACCAATCCAGCGTTGAGGCAAAGTCTCGTTCAGGTATCTGCGAACAGTTAGGTGCCAATGGGGTGACGCACCATAAAGTAAACATCAGACCGTCCCCTTCACATTGACGTGTCGAATGCGAGCTCGCTACCCCCTCACCACCTCAAACCGAGAGTTATGAACGCCATCCAAACCAGATGATAAGAGCGTGGAACGGGTTTAACTATCGCGTAGATGTCGTTCGGGTCGCTCATGGTGATCACATTGAACGTTTATGAATGTGTGGTAAACAAACTTCAAGGTTCCACGGTTCATATGATTGGTCAATCAAGGTTGTAGATTGTTTGGTTTTGATATTATATACCTTCAAATTTGGAGTATTATTTTACACTCATCCAGTATAACAACTTCAACTTTAACTATAACTACAAATATAGAAAATATAATGATAATAACTATAAATAATAACTCCTCTGTTTACAATACTCTCACTCACTTGTCTAATCTAACTTGTAAATATGTTTATCTAGGTCGGAGTACTTGTAAAAAAATATCGTCACATTTACAAGTTTGTGTTTGTACAAGTTCTTTTGGGAAACACGATCACCATTTGACCGGTAAAAATGACTTGTAACTTGTCCAACTTGACTTGTAGTTAACAGTGTTGACTTGCAGCTTTACGAAACAGCAACTGCCATTATTTTACAAGTTACAAGCGAATTCTCGCGTAACTTGTAGATTTGTTTATATTTATGGAAGAGCCCCAGATGGACGTGGGAGTGGTACGAACGGCGCATCAAAGTATCACTTCGGAGCTTGCAGCTGGTCAACTGGGGCCTCAGCAGAACGCACCTTCGCGCTGATTGTGCGTACCTCAAGCCTTGTCCACGGGCGTGTTACTGTTGTTCTCCACATGGAGATCGGGTACAGCCGTTCCGTGAACTCTCTCACAAAATGGCTACCGGGAAGCGGCTGTGCCGTAGTGTCGATAAAGTTGTCTTGGGCACGTAACGTTCCTTAAATGATGTTCACGTTGAGTCACCACTACAAAATATCCGACCGTTTTTTAATCGCCGGTTTTCTAACAAACGCCTGCGATGAACTTCATGTGGGAGCCGGGCGTAGCCATTAATTTGGACCATAATCTGCAACTTCTTTCAGCGAATCTACCGCAGGATAACGTATGGAAGTAAAGAATTTCAACTCCTCAAGCTCACGCCTTGCCATAAGGAAGCATTGCGTCTGGCCGTCCCAAGATTGCGATATGAATTCCCAGGATGCTGAATTTCTCGCAAATTAGATCTATAACAGTATGATATTATTACACACGATGTAAGCCAGTGAATTAAACTACTGGTGCCATTTCTTACTTTCCTGCTTTCCTTAAGGAAACTGTGCATAGAAGCTGTAAAAATGCTGTTTTTAACCATTTTCACATTTTTTTTTTCTGGATATATTTAATGGGATTAAAATAAAAATTAGTGTCTGTACTTTTTTCTTACCTTTACCCGAAGGAAAAAAGTTGTAATACCAGCACATTTATTTTCCAGGGTACGTGTTATTTACTGGGGTACGTGTATATGTGCAAACACAGATTTTACAGGCAACATTTTACGTAGGACGTTTCTTGCTTCTGTGTTTAATCCACCGGCTTACATCGTTTGTAATAATATGGTACTGTTACAGATCTAATTAGCGAGAATTCAGCCTCCTGGTTATGCGTATCGCAATCTTGAGAGGGCCAGAGGAAATGCTGCCTTGTGACAAGACGTAATCTCAAGGTGATTAAGGGGCCGCGTTGGTGTGGTGGTTAGAGCACTCGCCTCCCACCTAAGCGAACCGGGTTCAATTCCCGGCGGGGTCGCTCCCGTATTTCCGCATGTAGGAAAATGTGCCAGACGATGCCGCTGGTCAGTTTTCTCAGGGATATCCTGTTTCTCCCACCTCTTCATTACGGCGCTGCTCCATACTTACCTCACTTCAACCTCATCGGCTCTCAAGACCTCCGTGTTAAGAGCCGCACCGATCTGTTCACTCACTCACTCACTCGAGGTGATTAGATATTTTATTACTAGGGATTATTCTTAAGGTGACCGCCTGGTTCAAGGAAGTTTGAACGTCTGAGGCCTAAAAGCGTGGGAGCACTAGGGGCGACCGAGACATGCGCATCAACTCTCTCATCGCCTCTACGTGCAAAGCACTAACAGGCGTGCAGTCTTGCCGTCGATAACGTGCATCTATGAGACTTTCAGTGGAGAACCTACTATTTTATGACGTAATAATAAAAATTAAGGTTTGGATGGACGTTCTTATTCCTTTTTTAATGTTTTGTACCGGAATGTTCATACCTAAAAATATCCGTGAAATACCCGTTTGAGACGTTTTCACTATCACAAAAACATGCTTTAGAGAGAAATGGAGGAAGTGAAAAACGTATACAGACGCCTAACGTTTCTTAAATGCTATTCGTAAGCAGACCTCACTCAGACACGTTGGACGGTTTTTTAAAAAAACGTTTTCTGCTGGAGCTGTGTACACCGTTCAGCGGCCTACCCAGGCGGCCATCTTGAGTACCTTTGGCAGTTACGCCCTTCTTGGCTGGCTCAGTCAGCTGGGGAGCTACTTCCTCCCACGTATCGACTAGTGACGTCACCGCAGCCCCTCGACTTGCTGAACTGGAACAGACCTCCCTGGCGGGCGGAGCGTATTGACGCATGACGTCACTGCCTGCTGCTCCGCCGCTCGATAACCTCTATCTCCGAGCGTCTAGGTGGCCACAGCTCTTTCGCTCATCGGAAATGTTCGCGCGTGCTCGGCGATAGTCGTGCCTGGTTGGCGCATGCGCTCTTGCGACACGCTACATTTCTCATGTCGCTTGTGATATTTAATCGACGATTTTACAACTAGTTTCATTAACACAAATGTAGGTTTTTTTTCCCTCGTGAATTACACATGTCCCGCACGAACATAGGATTCAATCTAGGAGCAGAGCGTATAACGATTCTGCAGAGCGAAGACAGTATCGCCACATAGGAGCTGTTTTTTTTTTTCGACCCCCCAGACTTCTTAGTTATTCGTGCTCAGTATCTGCCGTGTGCGTGTGTTAGCTTGGTGTACTCGGTGCTTTTCCCGTCTCGCCAAGACATGGCGTTTTTCGGCTCCATGATGAGAGAGTTCATTGAAGACCCATTTTTCCAGTAAGTCAACTTAAAAAAAGTCAATTTTCATCTCCCTCATGTTTTACAGTTACTATGTCGGTTTTCGTCACTTGGTTTATGAAAGTCGAGATTATAATTCCAATATCTCTCGTGTTGTATTGTACATTACGTGTAGCATTGCTGCTTAGGTAACTGATATAAAATATTGACATAATTTTTTCGCTTGAATACAAATCTCATATCTTAGATAAATGCTTCGTACATGTTGAATTTTATTCTTTATTTGCAGTATTTTTCGTAATTAACTGCATCAGTTAGCACATAGTCTTTTTACAAAGCCTCTTCACAAGATGAAATTGTTTTTTAATTTTTTTCCCCCGAAATGTTGTTTTCGAAAAGTGATCAGTTCGTTATTAAGTAATCTCCAAAAATGTGATGTTTCATATCAGATACAGCCTGCAGTCATTTGTTTCGTATTAGTGACAGTACACAAATGCGCCATGCTTACAATTTTTTAATATAAATTTAAATAACTTAATTTTTTTTAATAAAACGTAAGTGTTATTTTATATAACGCAAAATCTTAAAAATAACTTGGAAAACCTCTGTGTTAGAAATTTTATGGGATAATAGTTTTCAATAGCTAATTAATTTAAAGAAATTATTATAACCAAATTATAAAATATTTAATATAAACGTTTATTTAAAAGATAAGTTATTTACACTGTAAAGTTTTGTGTTTCCTTATGTATAAAAAATTTCTATGCCTAATATTGCGTGCAAAATCGGATCACCTAACGACTTTTTAAACTAAATTTGCTAATCTCAATTAACTGCCTTTTTCACTACATTACATAGATGGAAGAAAAATAAACTGAGAAGTCGATAAACTTGAAGACGCTTAATTTAACTAGCAATATTATAAATGCGTTTTAGTTTGAAACGCCATGCTTCAAATATAAAGTATTCTATATTTCGTTTGATTCACCTTCATTCCAAACTTGCAGCTATCTACCAGCTAAGTGTCTTCGCACTTTTTGAATCAAACCTTCGAAGAATCACCATGTGTTTGGTTGTTTCCTAAATATGCCACGTATAACGAGCGTTTTATGCATTTGATAACATAAAAGTGCCTTATTTTTAGTTAAACTGAACTTTCACTTATATCCTATCCATAAATTATAACATTTCATTTATAATTAACATTAATAAAACAGCGAGGAAACAGATATGTTGGTAACTCCTATAAAATAATATTATATTGAGGTCGCACGTTTCCAGTGTGTTGTCACTTTGGTGTAATTTTCTAGAATTAGTTAAGATTTGTTCGCATGAGGCGGAGGAATATTCTGGAAGTAGAACTTTAGCAGGGCTTCAGACAAGTTGGAAGAAACCACGAATAGATAAACAAATATTTATGAATAGTGATCGAGCGAGTGGTGCTGCGCTAAAACACGGCTTTTTCATGCGGGAGGGGCGAGGTTCTATGCCCGGTCCAGATATCCCACAGTTTCCAATGGTTTTCTGAAAAAAAATTGGTGCCATGGTGGTTAGACTACTCGCCTTCACCTAGGCGAACCGGTTTCGATTCCCGGAGTGGTCGCTCCCGGATTTTCGCATGTGGGAATCGTGTCGGGCGATGCCGCTGGTCGGCGGGTTTTCGCTAGAAGCAGGAAACACAGTCGACTGATTACAAGCTACTGGGTAGCTCATTGGCGAAGAGAGATCTCGTCGTGTTGACACTACCAACTCGGTATTTCCTACCCGCAACGCCCCCAGTCGAGTATCGATACAGCACCCTAACTTACGTAACACGTCAAGACCCAAAATGCATTCGTCGTCCATTTCTGCTATGTAAATATCATGCTCTATGTTACAGTTACCGAGCTGTAAGAGTACCCTTCTCTTGTCTCTGACTGGTGTGGTCTCACCCGTTACTGAAGTTAAATAGCAGTGATCCACGCTCTTATGAGGCGATCGCTGGGAGGAAGACCCGAGAACGTCCAGTCTTACCACCGCTATAGTAACCCCTGTGTCAACGACCATCTAACAAGAAACATCATCTAGGCTCCCCTCCACCAATATGGCATCCAAGTCCAGTTTCTCTGAACGAACCTGCAAGAACATTGAGGCCTTCCCTCCAGCAATCACAGACCTTCGCCCCTCAAGATCGGTGCCTTCAAGTTGCCCGAGGACGTTGCACTCCCACGTGCTCCTCGCTGCCCACTTCCTGGTTGCTGCTGCTGTTGTTGCTGTCGGGGACAGTTAGCTCTCAGGTGCCGCAGATGTACACACGACTAACGTTCAGGCTTTTTGAATGGGGGACTGGTGAGTCTCCATAGCGCAGACCGTGGCAGCGATGTTCCTCATGGTCGTCTGCAAGTCCTTGAGCGTCCTCTTGATGGTGTCGTTCTCCTTTTCGCTCAGCTTCACTGCCCGCACTGGACGCCGGGGCACTGATGCCTGTCTTGCTAACTCCACATCCATTGCTCGGGCCAGGGCATCCTGCATGCTGTGTGGCGATGCCAGGCGTACAGCTTGGCGCACATCCACATCGGCAATAGCATCCACGAAAATGTCGATTGCGATGACGTCGCCTGCCTCCTCGGGGCACCTCTCCAGAGACAGGTGTTGGCAGCCGCACGATGTCCTGCCACAGTTCTTGCAGTGGTTTCCCTGGTCCCTGGATGCATAGTTGGGCATGGTGGGCGTATCGCAGGTATCGGTCGCCAAACCGCAGCTCCAAGGCCGACGCCAATGTGGAGTACTCCAGTCGATGTAGTTCTGGCAGGGACTGCAGTTTACTCAGTGCAAGTCCCCTCAGTACAGCCGCCAGGTAGTACGCACTTATTTGGCCACGTGGTCCTTGGATTAACGATCAGAGTGCGTTCTTGTCTGCTGACATTTACGTAGTTAGCATCTACAAAGGTCTTAACAATTCCTGGACCTATTACCACAAGTATTATTATATTTACAAAATTATCCAACCATCAATATCCTAATGCAATATTAATTACAATTATGTATTTATTAATTTTTTCTATAATATGCCTTTATCCCACTTTTGACACCAGTGTTACAATTTCTCAAAAGTCAGTGGGCTAAACCATGTTCGTTAAAGGGATGAGGGTCTTAATTAAGTAAAATAGTTAATCATAATTGGTCGATTTATTAAAAATAATTACAAAGAAAATACTTTCATCTCAATATCTCACAATAAATTGATATCTCTTGCTATTTACAACTAATTAATTTTAATCAGTACAAATTACAACTAACTTAAATAAATTAATGTAGTTAAATAATTAAAATCAGTCATAATCAGTTATAATAGACAGTGCATCAAAACCTAGTAATTTATATGTCCATATTTGACAGTTCCAATATTTACAATAAATTCCGTATCACATGTACATGCAGTCCCACCCAGGTCCCATCAGTCCGCAATGTTCTAAGAGTTCTACGAGCGTCCTCGTGCACAGTAGCCTTCATTCGTTGGGTTTCACGCCCTCTTCGATCATTCACGCCACAAACACATCGCCCACCTTCGTCTCGCAGTCTCCCGTCGTCGTCCGTCCTCTTCACCGATGTCCCTCGCCACACTGGACTTCGTCGACTACCGCACTCAGCTAAATACTTCTACCAAAGGACTCCCGACCCTCGGGCCGCTGCGACATTTATAGTGTCGACGGCGATCACCCAGAAACTTCTCTAAATTCCGCGTTGCGCCGAGGGTCCTAGTTCCCAGAATATTCTTGCGCATCCTCTGAAGTTGTCGGCTTCTCCGGAAGGAAGAAGAAGGGTCTGTGACGCCAGCCAGGTCAGCTGTCAATCATTCCCAGCTGCCTGGTGTCGGGACAGCGAGCGGGTCCGCCTGGGGGGAGGGAAGGGTCGAGGTGAGTCACCCCCTACAGAGCCGAGTTCACGCATAGTTCTAGTTCCTCTTGCGGCAGTCGGCGCGTAACAAAAAGTATATTTTTACTAAGGCCTTAAAAATGTTTGACCTTGGAAAGTTCGAGATGTTCTTTCGTTCCAAACGCAGTGACATCGCACATACGCACACTGTAGAAACGGAACCTCAGTAGCAAACTTACGTGCAGTTTATAAGTGATTTCAGTGTATGTTGACATGTACTACGCCTGGCACTGACGACGCTTTTGGAAATTTTATTTTGATTTATTGCCTCCAAGTATTTCTGTAATAACCATTAAAAAATCTCGGTCGAAAGTGCATAGTTCGACAGCAGTAATGCAGGTGTTATTTTGATAAGTAGTGGCCGTTGAAGTCGGTGTAGGCTGTTCACGGTGAGCTGAGCACTTTTGAAAGCCCTGCTTAATATCTAAGTGCGTGAACATTGTGTATTATTCTGCCATATATAACATTACCATGGCCATGGGCCTGATAACTTAATTCATGCGTCGGTCAAGCGAAACTGTGAAATTATTAGAAAAGTATAACTTTACAAATATGCTAGTTCATTCACTTAGATGCGTTAAAAAAACAGAAAAGAAATTATTTCTGGTTTAACAAAAAATATTATCTAACACTTATAATTCAACGTTAAGACATTGAAATAATTGTATTCCGTCGTTACCAACTTTACTGGGTGCATGCCACTTAGTGCGCCCGTGAAAACACATGCAGGTAGGAGCAGCGACGTTTTTCAAACGTTGGTTCACTTGATTGCGAACAGCCTTTATATCTGTAGTTCCACAGCCGGCCCAGCAAGAACTGGCGCAGTGGTAAAATATCTGTTTTATGGACGCGTGGACTCCTGTCAGTAGGTGCATAGTAGTGCTGGCATTTACTGAAGGCTGCAGCCGTATTTGGTTTCCCCACTAGTGTGACAAACGTCAGTCCGTGGTAACACGTACATGACGAGATTCATCTCTCCAAGTTTCTCCCCTTAAAAAAATTGTGAAGCTATTAAAGCCACGGCCCGAGCAGACTATGTTCTGGAATCAATATCTGCTACAATTTAGATTTGTTGGAAAATTGTGTGTTAACTAGTTGATTAAATTTCACATTGGTTCGAGTTATCTTTACAAGGAAGAAAAGTATTGTGAAACTTCAATAAAATGTTGCAGGCAACTTTTCAGCTATTAAATTCAGTTAACAGTCAAGGTAATCGTGTAGTTTGTATTATAGCTGAACCCGAAAGATTTTGGGACATGTCTATCAACCCGCGGTGTACGTAGCCTGCAGTGACCCATACTGTGAGCTCCACTTGCTATTCGTAGCAGGTAGATAAGAGGGGAAAATATGGAAAAATTAGCGTAAACCTGTAAATATTTACACTCCATTCAAGAACAGATGGGGAAAACCCTACAAAAGAAGTTTAAGAGAGTAAAGACAAATTGAAATAATTCCATCCCTCTGAAATTCAAAAAAGTGAAAAATGGTCAAAGGTACCTGCCACCTTAATGAAGTAAATCTTTTGGAGCCCTGAAGGTGCCTATTGAGTCTCGTCGCAGTAACTCAAACCGTTTAGGAGAAATAGCAATTTGACATTCGACTCCCCTTAAAATCGTATATTTAAGGTGAGGTCAATGTTACAGCGCGAGGCGATGTAAAATGATGGTATATTAAGAAGCATGCCAAATTAAAGCAGTTCAATGTTGGGACACGGCGATTGGTTGTGCACAGTAAGCGAGATCGTTCTACCTCATCTTATGGAGGAGAGGCGTGGGGATGGAAAGAGAAAGGATCGGAACAAGTCCTGAGGGGGGTGGCGTACCCACAACCCTCGAGGGAGATAGGACGCCAGACGCCCCCAAACTTTGCATTTCTCAGCGACAAACTTTCGTTCTTCTTTAATAGGTGAATATGATTCCTGTTATCTAAAACTTTTATCTACGTGGTACTAGAATAGCATTCTTTTGCCTAGACCCTACGCGATCAGTTAGTCTCCTAAGAGAATTAAGTCTCTACTTTTACTCATTTTGTTCAGTACTTAGTTTAGATTCTCATCATGATCAACTTTAGCAGCGATCGTATCATCGTTGGATGAGGCATACACACCAATTACAATGATCTCATATCCCTTCACTATAAAATACATGCATTTAGTGCGACCTAGCCACTAAAGTTTCCAGTTAATCGTCTCCTAATAAACAGATAGAACCTGGTTTGTCTTCCGCCTTTATCTACATCACTGTATAAAATAATATGGCCAACCAATAATATTGTTAAATGCTGCTCTTCTGCATCGCTTCCATTGCCCCATCCCGCTCGAGCGAGCGAAACGCCGTGCCAAGGACACAGTGACAACGTAAGAAGTGCGCGGTGATTTACAAAGGTGAGTCACCACGTGTTCCATATAAGTATATCGGGACTTGTGTGCTCCTGTCCTTCGCGGATTTATTTTCCGCGGTTATCTTCGAAATAATGCTCTGTCCATTGCCCTAGCCTCTCTCAGCAAACTCAGGGTGTGGGGAACCTTCTATGTCAGGCCAGCGAGACCACTTAAGCCACGACGGGTCTCCAAGCCGACAGTAGAGAGTTTGGAGGGTTGTACTACCTTAAGCGCCAGGTGTGCGAAGACAGCGAAGCGACGAGCCAGCGAGCGTCTAGTGGCGGTGAGAGTGACTAGCGGGAGTGAAGTCTGCGGACTGCGAGCATCGGTACAGTGAAGAGAGCGACTGGCGGGTGGGACTATTAAGCGTAAGACATTTGTAATGGTGGCAATAGACAGATCGAATATGTGTAAATAATGATTGTGAATTGACTGAAATAAATACAGATATATAGATAAAAACTTTAATTAGAATTGAGATAAACATTAAATATTACGCTTACTGAGAATAGCAAGCGTAGATGTGTTAATAAACAAAAAATTAAATTTAGTTATTTTATTTTTATTAAGACCTCCATCCCTCACGAACTCCGATACGCCTCTCTTATGTCTTGTAACAATACTCTTCCTTTCATTATTCGTTTGATCTTTGTAAGAGTCGCCATGTTCATTTGCAACTGTTGTAATTCATTTATAACGTTTTGCTTTTTCTATAGGCTTCTTACGTTCCATTATAAAAACAAAATAGGATAAACAACTCTGTTCCGTCTAAAACCCTTAGTAGTTTTGAATAGGAATTACGAAACACCTTGTACAGAAATGTCATATATATCCTGCTGGACCCAGTGTTTTCATTGCAATTTCGACGAGCAATTTCTTTAGGAAAATGCGCGGGGTCTAAAGCATTTCAGTCACTGTAGCCTGGAAAGACATCACCTTTACTATGGAACACACGTTTGGTATCACCTGAGATAGGTTATTCTTAGAGAATATTTCAAAAGAGTATTGTTTTCCGACAGTGATTAACAGTTTCCTCTTGACAAAAGTACAACACACTGTTCTTTTCTTGGCATTCTATTACTGTAAAAAGAGGAAAATAACGACCATTGACAAGAAAACAGTATTTTTACTTTCTCTCCGTGCAAAGCAACGCAGATATTATTAGTATGAGCGTTAATTCGCAAAATATGAAACTTGATATCTGAGAGTGTGTTTTACAAAATATAGGTTATCGATCTAAATTATAAATGTGCCTGATGTAGTGGTTGTAGGCTGTATTTTCTATCTAAGTCAATTACAATTTCCAGTTGTATTTTGCTTTGTTTCTACATTCATGTTTATGTAAGTGGCAGCAGTGGTGCAGTGGTCAGGCCCCTCGCCTCCTCTGCAGCGAACCACATTTCATTCCCGGTGAAACCCTGACGTATGCAGAACAAAACCGTGGCAGACTTACACCGGCGTGCTCCGGTTTCTTTTACCGTTTCATTCCAATGCTGCTCCATCTCCACCTCACTTCACTCGCTTCAGCACAAATGTCAGCAAAAATTAATATCCCCTCCCCCCCACCATTTTTTCTCTCTCATTCATCCTCCCTCCTCTCTCTATTCCTCTCTGTTTCTCTACCCCTCTCTCTTTCTTTACCAATTCTCCCTCCTTCCGCTTTATCACTCTCAATATGTACTCCTATGTTACTTCCTCTTGCTCCCTCTTTCTTTCTCTCTCTCGAAGGCGCAACAAGGGCGCGGTGGCTGAGCGGTTAGCCTGCTCGCCTTCCACCAACGCGAACAGGTTTCAATCCCCGGCCGGTCCTCTCCCGGATTTTCGCATGTGGGAATCGTGCCGGACAATACCGCTGGTCGGCGGGTTTTCTCGGGATCTCCCGTTTCCCCTGCTCCTTCATTCCAGCGCTACTCCATACTCACCTCAATCACCCTCATCGGCTCTCAAGACCCCGCTGTTAAGAGCCGCCCGAATCTCTTCACTCATTCACTGGAAGACGCAACCCACCTACATGAAGTGCATAGCGGGTGGCCTAGTAGCAAGCGGTTGACCGTAGCCTCGTGATGAAGCGCCCCGACCAGTTACTTCCCTAGTGATAGTAGCAACTGCGAGCTCTCTGCAGCAGCCATGTAGTCATTACTGAGAAGGGTTGTGTGTAAGCGAGCTGATGATGTGACGTGTATGTTGGCAGCCCGGCGAGCACGCACTCGGGCCTGCACCAGATGGCGCGCATGATGGACTCGCTGATCCTCGACTCCTTCTCGCCCTTCACCTTCACCAAGATAACGACGACGCACCGGCCCGTGCGAGCCAACCCCAGCCGGCGATCCACAGCCACGCAGCACCAGGCCGCCGCCTCAGGTACGTACCACTTTCCCTTCCCCGCCTCTCTCACGGCCCTACATGAACCACTTCCCCTTCCCACCCTCTCTCTCATACTACGGTCCCACGTGGAGGGACATATATGCCTCCTAATGACACATCCCCGCAACGAAACCGCGTTAAAAACAAATGCGACACATGTCGGGCTGTTGGAACCCGTCGTCGTATTGGCTTGATTTGTTCCTGGTAATCATTTTGGGTGATATGAATAAAAGCAGAAAAATTAATATTTTGTATTTTATGTAAACAATTCAGCAGTGTATAAAGAATCCAGACAAATTTTGCAAGGAATGGTTCAACAAGTATACTAGAGGCCAATATCGGACAGCTGAAGATTTCTGCGAGTAAATACGGCAGTGTTGTCACCTCCAGCTAGCAGATAGCAGCAACTCTGTTTAATTTTAATTCCAGTGTTATGAATGATACAATAACAACTTGGTGGATATTAAGACGAAATTTTGTTTTCTCTCCAGAAAGTTTATTTAACAATGGCCAAGACTTAAACGACGAAAACAAAATCATGATACTTATGTAAAATCTTTAAAAGTTTAAAATATTGTTTAAAAATAATAATGTACAAATTTTTAAATTTTTCTGAAAATTTAATAATAGTAACACTTCTTGTTACTATGTTATTTTCCGCACACTTGCCAGTGCCGTTTGTATACAACTGTACTGTATTGGTCTCTAGTGCGTTTGGTCCAACCATCTACACTTGATAACAGCTAGGTAATGGCTTCTTTGTCCTGGCGTACACATGGGTTTCACAACAGATTGCAGTCTATACCCATAGGATGTTCACGTTCAACTGAACACATTAGAAAGCCCTGCTAAAGATATATGTTCCTCCTCAGTTTGTATCCTTCCACCATTCGTATGTACAATTTACATTGCCATGAGCCTCATCGCTCTATTCACGCGCCAGTCAACTGAAAACGTGAAAATGTTAAGAACCTAAATGTGTTACTATAGTCTATTCGCGGTTTCTTTTTGAATCAAACCTTTGAAAAATCGCCCCAAGCATGACGTATTTGGTTATTTTCCAAATATGGCCAACCACAAGCGTTTTATACTTCTGTTAACATTAAAGTATCTTAGTTTTGATTAAAATAAACTTTTAGTTATGTTTTATATATACATTATAACATCTAATTTGTAATTTATAAGAAGAAAAACAGGGAGAAAATAGGTGTGTTGGTAATGCCTAGTAAGAAAGTTATCATGCAAAGTATCATTAAAATGAGTGCTCAGGAATGCGGAGCTTGTCCCTTTGGTGTAATTTTCAAGACTTAGTTAAGCTTTGTTTGCATTTTTTAGCAGGGCTTTAGAATAGTTTGAAGCAAACGTGAACGGACTATAATGTAATGAAAAACGTACCAACTTGACTTGCTATATATTCGAACATTTCTCTCGCAATACAGCATTATTCCTGGGAACTATTTTACTGATATCCCGATGTCGAGTTGTTGGAATTGTATATAATGGAAAATCTAAAAAGTTGTTAACCCTACTTGTAACAAACCAGTGATTCTACCACTGGTTTGGTTCTACCTGCTTGTAACTTATACTGGCGGGTGCTCAAGCAAATAGCAAGGGAGGGCTACAAAACATGACATTTTTCAAGCGCCGTGTTTCAAACATGGTGTGGCTCGAGGTGGCCGCCTGGGTAGGCCACCGAACGGTGTGCAGAGCTCCAGCAGAAAACTAACCGTCCAACGTGTCTGAGTGAGGTCTGCTTACGAATAGCATTTAAGAAACGTTAAGTGTCCGGATAGGTTTTCCAGTTCCTCCATTTCTCTCTAAAGCATGTTTTTGTGATAGTGAAAATGGCTCAAACGGGTGTTTTCCCGGTCATTTTCAGGTACGAACATTCCGGGACAAAACATTATAAAAGGAATAGCTACGTGCATCAAGCCTTTATTCTTGTCATTACGTCATAAAATGGCTGAGTCTCCGCTGAAAGTCTCGTAGAGGCGCGTTATCGACGGCGAGACTGCACGCCTGTTAGTGCTTTGCGCGTAGAGGCGATGAGAGAGTTGATGCGCATGTCTCAGTCGCACCTAGTGCTTCCACGCTTCTAAGCCTCAGACGTGCAATATTCCTTCAACCAGGCGGCCACCTCGAGAGTTAGTAGTCCAGGCATATTTTCTGTACATTCGTTGTTTGCGCGTATTTCAGCAAATAAAGGTCCTGGGAATACATTTTGCTAGAAAGGATAAAAAAAAAAGTTAACTAAACCCGCACAGTTTGGTTTTTATCATACTAAGTTTATTCCAAGAAAAAAATCATGGGAAAGGTTAAAAATCGCATTTTGGGCTATCATGTGCAGTTTCCTTAGTAGGTAGATGAAAAATAAAGCGGTACAGTCGTAGTTTAATCAATGGGCTTTCATCGCGTGTAATAAAATCCCGCTGTTACAGATAACTCATTTGTGCAGGAAAGCGTAACAGCGGGAGCACTTCACGCAGGTTCAGCGCCTTGCACGTAGGGGCGACGGAGGGCTGGGCGCGCGTGTTATTGTCGCCCGTATCGCTGTGTCTCGAACGCGGAAAAAAAAAAGGCCGTGGCCATGTAATTCCCCTTAAGGCCAAAGTTAACGTGGATGGCAACACCTGCCTGTTACTACGCTACAAAACAGTACTCGCAGCGCCATCCCGTGTACAAAATAGAACTAGCGACGTAACATAAAGTGTTTAAGAGCTGAAATGAAACACATTTGTAGGGGGTGGTGAATATGTGTGGCAACCTGCCTGTGGCTGTGTGCGCAGACTCGCAGCTGCCAAGGTCGACTGGAGAAGGAAACGCGCGACACAAGCCTACCAACTCACCGCCTGCCTCTGACAAGTGGGTGGCATCACTGAGGAGGAGAGACCCTGAGATCCAGCCCGCACTGCCGGCCATCAACCCCGTCCGCACCAGGTAACACACTACCTCCTGTCGGTTAGTCTGTGCCGCTCCTCCTGAATACCGTCAACTAATATTACATTTCGTTATATCACTATAATAACAACAACAATAGTTTTAATTTACTTTGTGTCTCTTATAACCATTACTTTTTCTACAAAAATTATTTGGTTTGTTCTACTGAAATATAAAATTTAACCAACGCTGTGTTTGTATATGTGTATGCATGTATACATACATATATATGCCGTTCACGGTAAACTGAGCACTCCTGAAAGCCCTGCTCAAGATCTACTTGTAAGCACATAGTGTATCGTTTCGCCATATGTGAATGTAATATTGCCACGGGCCTCATCACTTTATTCACGCGCCAGTCAAAGGAAACTAAAAGTATTAGAAAAGTAAACATTTTATAAATTTGCTGATTCTTACACCTGTATATATTTAAAAAAAACTAAAAGAAAAATAAATTATCTTAGTTCTGACAATTGTTAATTCGACGTTAAGACATGGAACTACTTTTCCTTTCGTCATTACCAACTTTATTGAACCCATGTCACTAAGGTGCCTGTTAAAATACACGCAAGTAGGGGCAGTGACATTTTTCAAATGCTGATTTCAAAAGTGTTTACTTTACATGTTGCGGTGGAATTCAACCGACGAACTTCGTGACGTGATGCATAGTGTAAAATCAAGTGGGAACTGTATGGGGTACTTCTAAATTTAATATTAAGGAAAATACGACCATCAATAGTTCATAATTCCTGACGGGAGGTAACAGTTTTCTCTAACGTTGAAGATTCCGACAACATATAACGATGTTCGGAGAATTTTTTTAAATTTTACTTCGTTTCTCATATTTTGCTAAAGTATATTTTTAAATTTCAATTTACAAGTGCTTATATATATATATCTTAATATTAAGTTTAGGTACAAAGTGTTCTATATATGTATCACTTGATTTAGCGTAGGGCTAAATCTTCCCTCACGAATTTTGTCTAACTAATTCTGCCCAACTCTGCACATATAGGTTTCGCACCAATTCCACATATCCTTATAAGTCCATATAATAAAATAAGTCCGTATGTATGAACGTATTACAAAAGGTGGGCCGTACAGCTAAGGAATCCAAAACATCCCTTTGCGTCCCTCCATCATCTCTATGCAGCTGAATGTGCTACAAAATTCATTTGTTCATGTTGATCAATATTCATGGAGTCACGATTCCTCAAGACTACATCAGACGTTGTCGAACAACCAATGGTTCTGTTGATCAGATCAGTAGTCTCCATGTGATCGACGACTGGCTCATCCCACGACTGCGAGAAGTGGGAAATCCTGAACAGTGATTGGTCTCAACACGAGACCCCGGCACTCTTCGCATTGGCTGTTCGACAACGCCGGAGCGCAGTCTTCAGGAATCTTTGAATCGGACGACGATCGGACTGTTGTCCATCTCTCCTCTTCCGTGGTTTCTGAGCAGCCGTGATCTGACAACACCAGATAACACACTCTGGGGTTTCATCAAAGGAAATGCGCGGAAACTCAAAAACGCAGTGCGCGCGGCTTTCGAGAAAGTTATCCCAAATATGTTGATTAAGTTGAACAGAACTTAACGGCACATTAATCTAAGCGGAGACGATGGATGGACACAAACGGATGTTTTGGATTCCTACCAGGTATGGTTCACCTTCTGTAAATGTGTCTATAAGTACACTGGCGGTTCGGAAATTGTTGGACATAATTATAAGAGGAACGCCGAGACAAACATTTTGATATAAGGAACATGTATCCATAAATGCCTTTCTTCCGAGCTATAGGCGTCAGATGGTGCGCGCTTCATTTGAATTTGGCGCGCTGCCTGGGCCAATCACGCGCTGGTTGGAGTGGATCCTGCCCGCAGGTGGACAACAGACGACAGTCCCCTATCTCCGCGCGGGACGGCAAACAGCTCATCGCAGTGCATAAACAATCAGATGTGAAGTATGGCTAATCTTTACAGGAGCTGTTCGAAGTGACGTCCTACAACTTGCAAGCAGGCGTTAACACCTCAAAAACACAGTGTGTTTGTTGAACGTCAAGGCAGGCGACAGGAATTTCAGTCAAGTCCTCCTCAGTGCGCATCGACAACTAGGCAAACTGTTCCCGCGAATCACAATGAAACAGTTACGTCCGCAAGAATGTCGGCTTGGCTTCGCACCACTCCGCACCTGAGTACTCCGCTCTGCAAGCACGTGATTGGCCCAGGCAGCGCGCCAAATTCAAACGAAGCTCACGTCGTTTGACGGTTGTAGCGCGGAAGAGGTGCATTTCCGGACACATGTTCCTTATATCAGAATGTTTGTCCTGGCGTGCCGGACTACCCCAATCTTTTCCGAACACTTACTATATATGTATATATGTGTATATACGTATGTGTGTATATATATTTATACAGAGTGTTGTAAAATACACGTCAAATATTTGGGGAAACACTCTTCGCGTCACGAAGAAGAAACAATGTTAACTAGAGATAGGTACGGAATGCTTTGATTCTTTACTACAGCTCCCATTACATAACATACATTGTATGGCCCACGGACTGGATCATGATTGTGTGGAATGTCACTATTGCTGTTGGGTGATGGCAGCCTCATACAAGTGGTGTCGAACCGAATGTATCATCGGACGCAGCGCACTGCCTGATGCAGCATCGAGCAGGACGCTAAGAATGTCACGTGGTGTCGTCTATTGTACACATGATAGCTGCGATGACTTTCCAAATAACCATATCCAGCCCGCGAATCATACAATGTACCTATTTTATGTATTGGGAGCCGCAGTAAAGAAACTAAGCGATTCCGTACCTATGTTCATATAACACTTTTTCTTTCTGGCATTGCATATTCTTTTGTGCGAAGATTTGAACTCTTCGGAAGTTGGTTGTAGTTTCTCACAGCCAGGAGGCAAGTGGGTTCTCTGTTACCATTGCAGAAGTATCACGTGACTAAAACAAGACTGATCAATCATTTTGTAAATTAATACATTCTGCTCAGGGAGCATTTGTTTCATTGTAAACATTGTACAGCTTCTCATCTTATAGTATTCGTATAGCTGGTACCATAGTACTTTAGTTTATTTTGTTCTTCAACAGATTCACTACACTTTAACTAAACTTTTTATAATTCTGCTTTATTAATAAATATGTGATATTGTTTGAAGATTTTAATGGAGATATTTGGGCGGATCTTAACATCGAGGTCTTGTGAGGCGATGAGGGTGAAACGAGGTAAATAGAGCAGCGCCGGAATTCAAGGGTGGGGGAAGCGGGAAATCCCCGAGGAAACACCGCCGGGAATCGAACCCGGGTCCCTGAATATTTGAAGATCATGAAACTGTTGATTCTGACTACTATAACTACCCTTGAGCAATCTTCTGATATGTACTGAAGACATGAGATTAAATACGTTTGACATTATAAATTGATCATAAATGTGATATTTATACAGTGATGTGAACACACTAAGCTCATGTGCTGAATTATGCACAAAATTGAGTACAAGACAATTTTAAAGGATTACTGGGGCCAGTGGTGAAACATCATTTTCAACTTAGGAGAGGGCACATCTTTAGGCGCACGTCTTGATGCATAATATCGTCCCTTATAAATTTAATTTTGGTGCTCTCAGAACCTAAATTACATGCTTCATAAAAGATAGAGAAAAGTCTATAACCCAGAAGCAAAGATGGTATCGTACACTTTTGGCCATTAAATTTGCAACACAAAGAAGGACGCGCCTGAAGGGCCCCACATTGTGGGGGGGNGAGAGGGTGTGTAGAACATTATAGTAAAATTGTGTGATTAGTAGTTTAGCCGAGTGGCATTGCACCTATACCAATTGTGACACTGATAAATGTGTTTCCCCGCCATTCATGTGCACAGATGGAGTGAGCATGCCGCATTGATGAACGAACAGGTTTCCACCTTTGACCACAGGAGAATAGTGGCCTATCGAGATTGTGGATTATCCTACCCTACAAATCTCTCAAATGGGAAGAAATGCAACCACATTGAAGCGGATATGGGATCAGCAGGTCGAGGAGAGACGGGCTGAGAGACGTGCAGAATGTCGACAGAGCCCCATTACACCAACGAGCGCGAGGAAAGACATCTGGTGCTCATGGCGATTACGGACCGTACACTCTCAAGACCTCGCTGTTAAGAGCCGCCCAAATCTCTTCACTCTTCACGGTCCGTATAGCGGCATCAAACACCCTCGCTCAGAAATTCAGGTATTTGGCACGTTAATAGGTGTCCGCATGCATGGGTCACCGCCGTCTGCATCACAGGCATCGTGTCCAGGCGTCCATTACTACAGCTGCCACTGACTGCTCAATCCAAGCACTTGCGGCTATAATAGTGCGTGGAATGTCGGGTCTGGAGGGACGAATGATATGTCATCGTCTTCTCTGACGAATCTCACGACTGTCGCAGCCATGTCTGGGGACACCATGGCGCCCGCTTGGCCGAGTCCTTTTATTATGCACCGTCCTACCAGCCCAGCAACTTTTGCAATGCGGAGGTGTTGGAGAGCCTGTTTCTGTCCTTTATCTTCAGTTCCAGCCTGAAGTCCTCTACCAACAGGACAATGTGCGACCGCATGTGTCACACATCGTTCGATGGTTCCTGGATGACCACCATGTTGCACTGCTTCCTTGGCCCTCGCATTTACTGGAAATTTCACCCACCGAAAACGTGTGGTCCATGGTCAGACGACGACTGACCTGCCACAGGACACCTGCAGCCACAACAAATCAACTTTGGGCACGCATCGAAGCAGCATAGGTGGAGATACCCCAGACAGACACCTCTCAGTGCCATGTCATGTATCAGCGATTATTGCGGCCCATGGTGGGTCCACACAGTACTAATTTCCTCATGTTTTGTACATCATACCTAGCTGGAACACCTGTGTATGATGGGTAATCTATCCAATAAATATGGTTTTGATAGCTTGCATTCTATTTGGTGTCGCGATTTTAATGGCCAGCAGTGTAGTATGAAAAATAAATTATAACAGTTCATTAAAAATTGCAAACACTATATCAATGCATCTCGGTGAACAAAAACAGTTTGTGGTGCCCATTCAGTGTCATTATGGCTAAGTTTGCTTAATCCCTGGATGTTACACCACTGCTGGTTGCCATGCACACTCGATCATGTGATGAGGAAGCCAGCTGGATGAGGGTTCACGCCCAACCACAAGCACAACTCAGCTTATGATCTCAGTTGGTTCCAAGTGTTTGTGTCCTACTATGACCTTAGAGGTTCTCTTATCTTTATTCTTCTAGTGTATAAATGTGTGACACAAAACTTGATAATTGACCCTTACTGGCATGGCGTGGGTCAGATCCTTGTAGATCGCATTATCTTTTGTTATCCATTTTCCATGTTTCAGGTTACATACTTAATCCCAAAACACATTTAATATCTTATCTATAAGTCTATGGTTGCAATAAAACAGTCGAGGTTATTCTTATCCATACTAAACCCTTTAAATAATAAATCAACCTTACCAGTTAACGGCCCTGCCTACCAAGTCGGCAGCCGCGAACTTCAAATGGGGAATCAATGTTAAACGAAATTCCTTCTCATTGCATCAATTTTAAAAATAAATATTCTAAACAAAAAGCATTTTGACGCGACTTCCTCAGAAAATTTTGCTATATAAAATAATTTTTGAAAAAAAAAAACCAAGTTATTAATTTTTATTGTTATATGTAAATTGCAATATTACATTTTAGAAAATAATACATTGAACAAAACAATCGGCCAGATGTCTTTAACACAGAAACATTCCTTAAGAAGTTTCATGTAGAATACTTGTTCTTTGAAGTAGTTATATTTAAAATTCACGCAATGAGGAGAGTTTTGTTTAACATTGATTCCCCATTTGAAGTTCGCAGCTGCCGGCTTGGTAGGCTTGGCCGTTACGGGGCCTACCTGGCGCTCTAACTGCGTTGCAGCGTGTTCGAAATCCAGGTTTTTTACGAAACTATTAAACGTGCGTACAATATGCTGGTCCACGAAAAGAACGCACACTTCAGACTATGCCTGTCGGTTACTTCCAAGATGTTGCAGACATTAGAAACACCATTTCCGAGCACTCCAACAAGGCTAAAGACGGCTTTTCCAAAGCACTGTATCTCAAAATATATGCGTTATATACACAGAGAAGTAATCTACGGGCATGCATTGCACACTGCTACACACTTTCCACCAATAGCATTATAGGGTCACCGCTGAAAGTAACATAGGTAGACGCAGCACGACGAGAACACTGCACGCTAGTTCAGAGTCGTGCGCATAGCGGCGATGGCGCACTTGTAGCACATGGCAGTGTCGCCCTTATGGCTCCCTCGCTTCCCGGCCCCAGGGGCGGAAGAGAGCTCCAGGCAGGCAGGCGGGGTTGACTAGTGCGTGTGTACCGTCGGTTCACGACTGGAAGAAACTTTTGAAAATCAACCTATGAAAAAACACCCTAGGCGTTAGCGACATGCATATAACATTACAAACAGCGGCGAACGCTGATACAGTTATGCCATTAGGTTGCCAGCACAGAGAGAGGAAATAGTTCCAAAGTTTTAACGTAATTGTTAATTTATCACTTACAAATGGGTGTCGAAAAGACTTGTATCTTATTATGCCAATTATTAATGACGTGATGCTTACGTATTTAGATTTCAACGTTTCTTGCATAGTCACATGATCACGCTCAAGGTGAAAGTAACATGGCCATTTGCTTACTAACTTTCGTTCCTTGTGTTGTTGGCGGCGTGTGGTTGACACGTGCCAAAGAATTTGTGCGATCATCTTGTTTAACCTATAATAATTCATTTATATGTCTTGTTTTACTAATATCCGCTCTTCATTATTTGGTTTTTAATAACGTAGGATTTTAATTTGTGCTCACTTTCTCGTTGTACTGATGCCTTTTGTATTTATGTGTTTCGTGCACGTGTCTTTCCTTTGCCACTCTATTCTAACGTTGCAGTATTTGCACATAAGAATTGTTTTCACATTGTCGAAGACGTAGAATCCTTCACTCGCAAACTCTGCCGTCCTGTCGAAAACCGTCACAACCATTTTTAAATAACGTTTTACAATTGCGCGAAACATCCGACTCAGTCTACCACCATGCCATTTTAACGTCTGTAGTAATTTCGATCAATACTGACGATCTTGCCTTCGATATACGGGACTTTATCGAAAGTCACTAACAATCGATTGTTAATAGACAACAACTATCGATTCATCAAAATACTCTCATTTTGGGTTTATAGAAAGAAATATTTTTCGCTGGCATCGCATATTCTTTAGTGTGAAATTCTCAAGATTAAAAACTTTACGCTTGTGGAATATCCATTAATAATGTATACATGACTTTTATAATGGGTACGTGTATGTACGAACACATGTACACACACACAGTGGAATGTAAACATCGCATGTAAACATTTCCATGTGACTGCCATGTGACTGCCACATGGCAGTCACATGGCAATTTTTGTTTGCCTTTGGCGGAAGGATACAAAATGGGCTTGAAAGTAGATCTTTAGCAGGGCTTCAAGAAAGTCTCTTTCAGTCGTGGACCGACTATAGTGTTAGAGAGTGGGGTGGTGTCGACAGGAGCTCGAACGTGCAGCTGAACCAGCGCAAGTCTCGCTCGGTTGACCGGCTTCCCCGAGCCGTGACGAAGGAGCGGGCCGCTCGCAATGTGGACCTGCTGCGCCCCACAGTCAAGAAGCTGTCGCTGGCCGCGGAGCCGGAGGTGGCGGTCGTCGTGGAGCAGGAGGAGGAGAAGGAGGAGGTGCAGGCCAGGGTGTTCGTGGCCACGGGCTACGAGGCGCACCTCGTCGAGACCCTCGAGAAGGACATCCTGCAGAGGCATCCGGACGTGCAGTGGTGCAAGGTGGCCGGCCTGCACGACGCCAAGGCCATCCTGCAGGAGGCCGTCGTGCTGCCCAACCTCATGCCCGACTTCTTCAAGGTCAGGTTACTACATTTTCCTAACCTACTGTAAAACTAAGTGTTAGGTGTGAGCCCGCGTCTCGGGGCTAGGCCTACAAGGGCAGGAATTGCACAAAATTACATGAATGGGACAATGCACCGCATTCGTGCACACTCAGTGTAATAATATTTTGAATATAAACTATTTCTTACTAAGTGTTACCAACACATATTTTTTCTCACTGTTTTTATTCATATTAAATAATTTTAATTAATACTTTAATTTTAAGTAAAAATGTGTATTTAACAAAAAATAAAGGTGATTATTTAGTATTGCGTACCCAAACTGCACAAAAAGCATCGTATTGCGTATCTTACGTTACAAACAAAGTTAATCAAAAACTTGCTAATTTCGTATCCAATTATACCTGGATAGAGAACAAGTAATGATCGAAAGTTTCCCTTTGTATATCCAGCAGGCCCGCGACGATCACATTTTGACAAAACGTTTCCCCTGGCGTATCCACGTGACAAACGGAACCTGGTCGAAAAGTTTGTTTGAGTATCCAAACCAAAAGTGTGAAAACGGTGCATTATCCATTTTGTTCCAATTAGTGTATCCAAACCAAAACCGGAAAAACTGTAAGTTAACATATTTGTTTCAACTGGCGTATCCGGTGCCAAACCGACTCTTTGTCTAAAAATTTACTTTGACATATCCAAAGTACATTAAGGCATTTCGGATATGCAATACAAAACAATTTACCAAAAAAGCTGCTATTTCAACTTTAAAAAAAGTACTGTAATTCTGGTTGGGGAAGGGGGTGAAATGACAACTTTGAGTACATCATGAGTAGTTTATTTAGTATGCATCAGCACCTTTACGTCAACCACAACAGCGACTGCCAACCTACGAATCGCGCTAGTTGTCATGTTAAACGGCACATTTAGGTTAACTGCAACAGCGAACTCTAATATATATTGCAAAAAAGCGATTTTGGATTTCGTCAAGCCAAAATGGAAGAGAACGTGGTCAGAATTAAAGGGAAGTCTATACTCCCTTGAAATACCATCCAAATAGCAGCTGGTACACTATACCGCATAAACGATTTTGGATTTGGTTATGTCGAAATGGAAGAGAACATAGTCAATAATTAAAGGTAAGTCTAAAACAAACCTCCCTTGATATACCTACCAATTTGCGAATAGCTCTAGTTGCTTTGTTAAATGGAACCTTTCATAGACCGCTACAGCGAATAGAACTAAGGTTGTGACTCGGCTCATTACATCTCGGTAAAACAGAGGAATGAACTACTGAAAATAAAATAGACTTTGGTTAGTCATATGTTTGTCAAGAAAAAATATATTTATTTTGTTGTAAATACTATTTTATCGTCGTCTACATACAAGCAACTGAACGTCATCGTTTCGTAAAACTATCGCACCCGCAATGTCGTTGGTCAAGCGGTATTTTCAGTTGTCATATTACCAGAATTCCCACTGTTGGGTTTTCGTGCCCGTCGACGGTAACGGCAACAAATAATTTTAGTTCAAAGGGAAAAGATATCGCATTATTTCTCGGGTACGCTCGACCACGTAAAGCGATTTTAGACTTGGTCAAACCGAAATGGACGAAAACAATGTCGGATTTGAAGGGAGCGGCGGGCCGATGCGTGTCCCGTACTTGAGTACCCAGTCTACGCACACCTGATGCAAGAGTTGGATCAGGCGACGACCGTTCTTCCTGAGCACTGCAGCTCGTCGATCATAGTCTGCTGTCACGGGTATTTCACATGGCACCAGAGCAAACACAGTTCGATGACATGTTTGAATCGCCGATGAAACTGCCCCGCCTAGCCGAGACTTTGAAATTATTTCACTTTGTCCCGTCGTCGAGTCGCCTTCGGGACAAGTAAAACAGGCCCCTGTTGTCGACGAGTTTCACTTCACCGTCGCCGCAGCATTTGCACCATACCGACGGCTTTACAATGCCGTGCTCGAACAAAAACTTGTTTTTTCGTCCGGCGATGAGTAAATCGGTTGCCTGGCGTTCAGCATCGTTATCTTGCACCCGCCGTACACCATGATTATGATGATGATGCCCACTCCTGCGGATATTGCACAAAGCCCTTGGATACGCGAAACGAAACAATCGACGTTCTCTTGTATACGAGATACAGCACAAGGCTGGATACGCGATACGAAACTGAATCGTAAAGTAAACTGTTTGCACGGGTACTTTACACGACACTCGCGTTCTTGCTATGGTTTTCCCATTTAAGTACGCAACACAAAACAATTACAAAAATAATTTACATGTATGTTAGCACACTTACAAAACTCTTGTGACGCATGGAATATTTAGTAAACAACCAAACACGCCTTGCATGGGGAGATTTTTCAGAGGTTTGATTCAAGAAGTGTGGAGAAACCGCGAATGCGCTATAAAGAGGAGAGCTATGGTGGTTGTGTGATAAGCACACTGGCAGGCATGCATCCAGGAATGTTGTTTGGGCATATCCGAGGTAGACTGTAGGAAGTGAGTAGTGGAGGTCACCCCACTTGTGCAACACAGATGACATAGGGAAACTACAAAAATTACAAATAAAAAATAGATTTACCACAGATGTTATACTGTGTATTACAAAAATATTATTTTTTCTTGCTTGAAAATTAAGGGAAAATCTGTACAAACATCGGGGAAATAAAAATATGTAATCCTTTAGTGGATTAGGGCGGGAGAAAGTAGGGTAAGTTGTTAGTTAGCCAAGATAGACTTGTGTGCAGGGTGATATGAAATGAGTGAGAGCAGAGCTGAGTTGAGTTGTCAGGATCGCGCATGCGGCCCTGGTGGTGAGGGACAGAACTGACTCAACCCGCTCGACAGATGCCAGAAACCTCTCTGCAACACAGGAATAAGTATTAGTGTTACAGGCCAAGAAATACAGGGAGGTAATGTAAATACAGGTGATAGAGACATCGCCTTGCTCGTGATCTCTCCATCAGAGCTCTAGCAGCAGTATGTACAGGATTATTCAGCTAAGATGTTAACCCAAATATTTCCAGAACCGCTAAGGGTATGGCAATTTTGATTTCGAATTCGTAAATGGCACTACAGGGCTCATAAGACACCGTCTGTGTCTGTTCAGAGATGTAATTAATCACTTAGATAATTATATAAACTTAGGTATTTTTAATGGGAATACACTCATTTCTCCTAATAGCCTAATATGTTATTGAGCGGCGAGTTCAGTGGCGTGATTATTTTGAAAATCCGATGAGCACCTTTTAGATATAAGGGGGTTGTTTATACGTGTATGCATTTGACTGTAGCTGTGGTGGAGTAGTAGGTTGCGTCATCCGCTGGGATATGTTGCATTGATGTGGAATGTGAAATAGACACGATTGCTAGGTGAATTAATTGCAATAATCAAGCAATGAACATCAAATTAAACATGTGTTTTATTTGTCTGTAACATCAACACCACCAACAAACAACTTTTTGCAAGCGTTCGACACCTGTGATACAGTATCACTGGCGCGTGAGTCACCTGAGTAGGAACACTCCGCTGTTGGGAGGAATGAGTATATTCCCACTTAAAAAGCAAAGTTGATATAATTATCTCGGTGATTAATTACATCTCTGAACAGACACAGACGGTGTCTTGTGAGCACCGTAATGCCATTTACGAATTCAAAATCGAAATTTCGATACCTTTAGCAGTTCGGGAGATATTTGGGTGAGCATCTTAGCTGAACAGTCCTTTATAACGCGCTTGACACCTCTCCCAGTGAACCCCGCACCAAGATCCACATGGAAGAACAAAGTCAAGGCCACTGAGAATCCTGTACAGCCATGGCATCATTCCCAATCAGTCGGAGGGGCTGCGGTAGTGTAGACTACTCGCCTCCACCAAAGCGACCCAGGTTCGATTCCCGGCGGGGCCGCCCACAGATTTTAGCATGTGAGAATCGTACAGGACAATGCCACTGGTCGGCGGGTTTTCTCGAGGATCTCCTGTTTCCCCCACCCTTGGATTCTACCACTGCTCCATACTCACTTCGCTGCACCGTCATCGGCTCTCGAGGCCTCGATGTTAAGAGTTTCCCAATGATCTTCACTCAATTACTGCAACCAATCAGAAGTAAACTCCGTTTTAGTGCAAAACAATCACCTTAAGATCTTTGATGCTACAACCAACAAAGCAACTCTGCTTTACAGGCAGAAGATCAAACAAGCGATGCATCTTCTGCATTTCTTCGTCCACTGGTTGTAGTGTGATTCCTTCTTGCCTATCATAGATATCCTGCTTCACGGGCTGCGAAACAAAAACAAAAACACTTGTAGATGACAGGCAAACAATTTACGTCAATATTATGTAAAACCCAAAATGGGGACAGATGAAAATTTTGACAAGGAACAATCTGTCACAAAGAAGACAAAATTCAGCTGTGCTCTCTAAACAGAGAAAACCAATAATTTTACATTTTAACATGCTGCAGTGAGGTGAATACCTCAGTGAAGTTGTGTCGTAATGTAAAGAAACTCAACAGGGAACTATGATGTAACTACTTTACGTAAACATTTGCAGTGGAAATAAATGAATGTATTTCATAACATATTATGAAACACTACAATATTTTCAGTATAAGCATGCACTTAAAGCATATTATGTTGGATTTGGTCAAAAGCCAAAGAAAAAAAAATTCAGATGAAATAATATTAGTACATAACTTTAGTTTTAAAGGTTTTAGTTAGCTTATCTGTAACTATATGCTATGTATAGGAGCATCCGTAGGGCGGAAAAGGAGCAAGGAAAATATTAGGATTTGTATAGTATTTTATAAAAATTTGGAATTGAAATTAAATATAATCTACTCTTAATTCTCTATTCGCAGAATTGAAATTAATTTTTATTAAGCATATTAATGCCTTCAATCAGGAAATGGCTAACATACTGATGGTTAACATATAACATTTACGGCTTTCCCACATTTGAAACGTGAAATTTTGTGGTCAGAAGGAAACTTGTTAATGAGGTTGCCAGTCTAAGTTTAATTCGTTGATTGAACAAAAACAATGGCGTTTTTTGCATGAGCTATTAGATGAGTATTCTTGGTTCTCTCACAATTTTACATTCGGTAAATATGGGTGCTCATATACATATGTTATTATAAGTAGGAAAAGAACAGTTTTATTTTTTCAGTAGTTGTTGACTACACTTCACAGTCCTACGCCAATTTGAACCTCAGATATAAATTTATTGGCGGCTACCCAGACTGGCAAAACCTGAAATGGTGGTTGTTCACTTGTAGGTTTGTTATGGACTCTGAATCCTCCAGGACATGTCTAATGAAGTGTGATTCAACTATGAAGTAGACCTGTAGTGCAGCTTGTCATCAAATGAATTAGCAAGATATTCTGGTCGGTAATTGTAAGCAGTCGGAGTGAGGATGGTAGATGCAGAGTTAACGAGACGAGGTGTGTGTGCAGGGTATCCGCAGGCCGTGGAAGGGAGTGCTGATGGTGGGTCCACCAGGGACTGGCAAGACACTACTGGCGCGTGCTGTGGCCACAGAGTGCGGCACCACCTTCTTCAATGTCTCCTCCTCCACACTCACTTCCAAGTACCGCGGCGAGTCTGAGAAACTGGTCAGGCTGCTCTTCGAGATGGTGAGTCGAGTCAGGAAGTACTTTTAACCACTACTTCAACCTCAGAAGAGCTTTGCTCCGCTAACACCCCCCCCCACCCCCTTTTCCCTTCCTTTTCCTAATCACTAGTAGTAGTAGGTGAAATGTTGTTTAATGATCTCATGAAACAATATTTCTGAAATTCGAAACAGCTATGTGTTCCAACAGTGTACAGCAATATATCACATATCGCGATATGGAATGTTAGCGATATGCAGTGTTGGTTATGGCTATATCAATATGAACTATATTTGTAAAATAAATATTTACTATATATATATATATATGTATATATATATGCAATATTTTCTATATGTTGCCATTTATTTTCAATACTCTCTGGAGTGACAGATTACACACATAATATGGTCAAGGTTTCGAAACAATATTGAAAAGTGGATATCACACAACCCCACTTGCAGCTTTACTTTTTGTAATTTGCTGCGTGTCATTGCGTGATTGCATATTTTTACTCCTCTAGGTAAATCAAAATTATTAGGTGAATCTAATAACGAAAGACTGTGCTTCACAGGCAGACAACCGTGGATCATAACAACTAAAATCATCTGGTCATAAAGTGGATACAAGTAAAAGTGATTACAAGTAGTATTAATGAAATATTTTTCAAAAATCAGGTGTCGTTACTTATTGGGCAATGATTTGTTAGGTAACAGAGGTAACATGCCCCAGAATGCTGTGTTGGAGAGAGTTTCTTGTTCCTAATTAAATTTTAGGTTCTACATCAAACCGCTATGTTGGCAATGGCTAAAGATATGAATGTATAAATCAGTATGGTTGGTTAAAAACTCTATACTTAGTTGAATTGTGGGGGGGGGGGAGTATGCTCTCCTTGCCACATAATCATGATACCTTAATGTGCACTGTCACGGAAGACTACTTAGTAGGAGAGAGCCCTGCAATCTTGGGTATATGTATATATATATCCATAACTTAATTTTTATATTCAATATTTATAAACCAAGCTTGTCAAGGCACAGGGAATATCTTAACAGTTATTTTTTAAATTCAACTTCCTTTTTTCCCTTTTTAAGTTTTACACCTTGTAATGACGCAATATTCTTTAATTTTCGGGATGGGACACGTGTTTCAATTTCGTTCATTTTGCTTAAGCTTTGCTAAGCTTCATAATATTTTTTTCGGGTTTCAAATTAAAAGCCGTGGTGGCTCGTTTCCCGTGATAGTTTGTTTATCGGGCAGACATTTGCTGTTTACGTTTATCGGGAGTCCGGTTGTCGTTTCGTTTCAAACATCGTAGTTTTCAGTTTTTGCTAAGCGTCATCATTATTTAGCTTTTTTGAGAATGTGTCAACAAGTTTTGTTGTACGAGAAGTTTGTTTATGTTGACGGCGCAGTCATAGTTACGATAACGTGTTGAGAGCGTGACACAGCGCAGTTTTGGATGACGCTGCTGGCAGATGCCGGATGCAATGCCCTTATCTCCGGAGAGAGGGGTGAGAGGCAGGACAAAAGACGCGTCTGTCTGTTGCCCTTCGAGCAGTCTCACTTCAGTAGCATTCACTTCAAGTCAGTCGGTGGTGAGGGCAGTCGCCCTACAGTTCCGTCAACAATGCTCGTTTAAGTCGCGTCGGCCGGGACGATAACCCCCACATCGGCAACTAAACTTTGTTATTTTAATTCTCTGCCGGTGTGGGAGGTAGCAGCATTTAAATTCCTTCAGTACAGTTTTGATACAATAATTATAAGTAAACGACAGTGGCGCTGTTTTCTGCACTTGAATGGTTAATTGTGAAGGTTCGTACTCTGCATACTGGAACTTCGTATGTGAACTGTGAAACTTAAATGTCAAATAAAGTATATAACAACTAACCTGGAACTTATTTTTTAATTAATCGGCGTCCATTTAACAGAGTATCGTGTTCTACCTTTAGCTAGACGTGGCAACGTAACATCGGCAGTGTGTAACTGCCCGAACGTTACAACCTTTAACCATAATCGAAAATTCCCTCATTATTTCATAATTTTGACTCACGTGGAAAAATATGGATATAACTGAAACCATACAAACTTAAACAAATTATGTTATGTAGTCCCTTCTGCCATGTCAAGCTTTAATTTTTAATGTCTGGCCATAAAGTTTAATTACAGATATTTGTAAATAAAGAATTCTAGGTGGCTTAACGATGCATAGTTCAGGTAGCCTGTTGGAGAGAATATACCAGAGAGCTATGTTGAAGGTTTATGGCATTCACAAATTTACATAACAGAACCTTCAAATCAACAGTAACAAAATGAAGATACATGACTATAAATCTGCTGGCGGGGTGTTTGGAAAATGTATAGGTGCGCGTATCTAACTTGCAGCAATGAGGATACTGGATTCATTGGTGGATACAAGGGGAGTAGAAAAGGGAAATGTCCTATTTTATGCAAATTGTCCACAAACCAACATTAATTAATAAGCGGTTTGCATGGCACAATCATGATAAATTCATTTGGTATTTTGCTGATAAATTAAATTCAACTGAATTGTGAAAAGACAGCATTGCATCAAAGTAGTTATAAGAATCCTGATAAAATAAAAGGAGGAATATTTAAAAATAAATTAAAATGTACAAAAAAATTCGCCACAAAAACAATACTCTGAATCCACACATTACTGAACTAAACTCCAGAAGACTAGTGAAGGTCCTTAAATTTCGTTTTGAATACGAACAATGTGGTTTTTTATGTATTTCCAGCTGGAGCCTTTTTTTTTGGCAATGCTTAAGGTTGTTCATATCGACTAGGGAAGAGTGCACTGCTATTCGAACAGATTGGTCCGCACAATTATTGATGTGTGTCTAACATTACGGCCAGTTTGGAACGAGGATGTCGATATCACCTTCCAGAAGATATGAATCAAAATTACTCTTTTGTGGTAAAAAAAAAAAAAGGAAGAGACATAGGCTATTTAACACAATGAAATGCATCCAAAAAATCAGTTTAAGAGAAGAGAGGGTGTGGTCGGAGGGATGGAGAGAAGAATGGAGGTCGGAAAGAATGGAGAGAGGGGAGGGAAGTCGGAGGGGGTGTACTTAACATTTTATCGACATAAAATACCATTAGAGATGAAGCAAGTTGCTCAGAGAGAAGGAGGTGAGTGGTTGAGATCGATGGTGCGTCGGGAGGGAAGGGTGTTGAAGGGCAGGGGCATAAAGAGGTTTCTAACTTCAAGTCCCTCCTCCAAAATTCAAAAGTTATTTTTTTGTCCTGAAATGTCTTATTTTTAAACCTTTTTATAACTCTTCAAATACTGTATATCTAAGGTTACCTTGCCATCACAGAACACATAACACCATATACATTATTTCTTTTCATTTTAATATCTCTTTATGCTAACCCTTTTTTCCAGTGAAGAAAACCCTTAACCTCGTAAAATAAACTTTTACCTATGCCAGTGTCGAAGGGGATGAAAGCAGGAAGAAGGAGTTAGAAGTGGTATAGAAAGGGAGAAGGATGTTGAAGGGAAGGAGAGGGAGTTGGAAGGGAGAGAGGGTTTAGTGGGACTTCAAGGAGGTCGAGTAAGACAGGGAGGGAGAACGTGCAGGAAATTCATGAACCTTTCAAAGTTTTCTATAATGAAACCAGTAGACTCCAGGTAGCACGAGTGTGAAGGAATGCCATATTTGGGGTTACTCCTAATCAAGACTGCTGTCAACCTTGGCACAGTGTGAAGTGAAAAACAGTTTCTCGTCTGATTGGCCCTCTCTTCGTTTGTGCTCTTGAGTATACGTGGTTGCAAACTAATACTGGTATGTGGTAAGTTGTCACCCCTCTATTCATGTATTGTAGAAATTTACCGGTCCATAACTCCTTGCTTCCTGGTAGATAATATCTTATGTAAACTCCTATAGCAGATGTGCAGTGAATATACTTATCCTTGACTTTTCAACATGTTGCTACTTTGTTTGCTGGTTGACTTTCACAAATATATGAAGGAAATGGGACATTGACATAAACTTTTGCTCCATGACTGTTAGCAATGCACATGTCCAGAGCCGAGAAAATGACAGAAAGTTGTAAGTACTTGAAACACCCGCTGGTATAAATAGCAAGTACGACTTGCAAAGCACACGTGAGGCGCACGTGAGAGTTCAGGAGGTGGAGCAGGCAAGTGCTGCTAGCGTAGCCAACAAGTGCGTGATTTCAGCGCTAACTGATTAGTTCTGCAGGGATGAGCTCATTACGTAAGTAGTCTTGTGTCATATGGCCTACAGAAAAATGTATACAGAAATCAACTAATAAAATATGTCAAAGCATATCACAGTTTACACTGCTTTAAAATAAAGTTCATTATAATTTGCACAATACTGTTAACTTAGACAATACTTTATGTGGAAAAATTAGGAACATTAATTGCAACATCTAACTTGCTTGAATACATTAAGTTGCAACAGGTGTGCAAATTTTTTGTGTTTAACAAATCCTAATGAACCTAAATATTATGGGTATTGGAACAGGGGAGTATAGTGGTATATTAAACCTCCTATATTTTGAGGGTGGGATGCAACATAGCATTTGTACACCCCCAAAAATTATATAACTTATACACCCCTTTACTTATTTAATAAATAATAATAAATTGCGTACCATTACAACAAAATTTTTTAACGTGCTATAACAGAAAATGTTTGTAAAAAGAGTAACTCAACATTAACACTTTTGCATGCACAATACAGAGGTTACTTTAATATGGGAAAATTCCTCACGTTCAGGAACCAGACTCTCTTCGCATCTCCATGCCACATCCACAGCTCCAATTCTACCTAAAAGTACCATGTAACTGCATTTATTTTGCGTGTTAGGGATAAAGTAAGGGGGTGGGACCAAAGCTATCTCCATGGGTGCAAAAACTACAGGCAGATACGAATCCATACATTTTAGACTACCTTCCTTTGGAGACAGCATTCAGTAAGTTGTAACATAGTACATGTGCGTGTGGTGTATAGCAAAAATGGCACATAGGACTATTGCTGACTTGTCCTTTAAGTTTTGTGACAAATAATACGAAGGGTGTGAGATGAAAAGTGTTAAATTTAGTCACGGTGAGTGGACGGCTATTCAGAATTGCTATACGTATTTAAAATGCACTCACAGTAATCTGAACAGTTTTTAGCCAGTCAGTGAAAGACTTGAGTCTAAAAATAGCCCCTTTTATAAATGCCTACTGTGAACTGCAAGGAATAAATTTCCTTTTAAGCTTGCAATAATTTTGGTAACAAACCAGGTCAAATAGTTAAGTCCCACTAAAACAGGTTATTTATATACGATATTATGAATATCTGAGGACAGAACAGTGTCACTGCAAAATTTATTAATATTTGTAACAATGTAGTTTAACTATCTAACGAATTATAACCAGCCCATGCTGCGCGGTATGTAGCAGCTTAGTTACGATACATGTCTTATGACATACAATATGCAGCTTGGCAGCTAAGAGCTCTCAGGGATGCCACACTGGTAGCTCACAACTCTCAACATGTATTGATTATCTGTTAGTTTGTCCAGTTCTGGAGCCATCAAATAATTTTATAAAGTTGTCTGATAGCTCTTTGTTTTCCACCAAGCATTACTTACATTTATATATATTTTTATTTTACATTTGTTTGATGTGCTTACTGATGGGACACTCTTACCAGAATTAAATATCACATATTTTTTAAGGTATAGATTTGAACTGTTGCATTACATGTTGCATAGTCAGAACTAAACAGTACGTATGATGGTAACACTGTTTAGTTCTCACAATGTAAATTAGCAGTTACAAATATTTACGTATCTGTTTCATAGAACATGTGACAGGACACAGCTAAACATAAAACTTGTTCAGTAAAATAATTATAGTAGCAATGGATAAGTGGTTTATCGTAACAGTAAAATGTATAATTTCAGTTGAATTCTACCAACACAATGTAGCAAACGATTCCTTACATACAACAAAGTTTAATATAACCAGTGTGACTGTAGAATGACATACACTGAAGAGCCAAAAAAACTGGTATACCTGCCTAATATCGTATATCACCCCCCCCC
>NQII01000422.1:371350-417113 GCA_002778355.1 Clitarchus hookeri
AGTCCACAAATCCAATCTGCGCCAATTTGAGAAAGGGTTGCACGTCTGTCACGTTTAATGATTCTCGTCAGTCGTCGTTTGTCCCGATCTTTCACGACCTTTTTCCGGCCGCAGCGATGTCGAAGATGTGATGTTTTACCGGATTCCCGATATTCACGGTACACTCGTGAAATGGTCGTACGCGAACATCCAAATGTTATCGCTACCTCGGAGATGCTATGTCCCATCTCTCGTGCGCCGACTATAACACCACGTTCAAACTCACTTAAATGTTGATAACCTGCCATTGTAGCAGCAGTAACCGATCTAGCTGTCGACCACATCGCTTTGCTCTGATTGGTTCCATACCTCTGTTATTTGCATACGCACGCCTATACCAGTTTTTTTGGCTCTTCAGTGTAATGAACTCCTTATATATTTCACCAAAAGTGTTTATTTTTGCTCGCGCAGGCCCGATTCTATGCACCCAGCACAATATTCATAGACGAAATGGACTCTCTATGCTCGCAGCGAGGGACGGACTCAGAGCACGAGGCTTCACGCCGCTTCAAGGCAGAGCTGCTCATCCAGATGGATGGTCTAAACAGGTGATGCTTCTCACACATGATTACCCTTATAGCTTAATGATACAGGTCATGTTTCCGATTGTTTTTAAGATGTTCTTTAAAGCAGTGAGTATTGGCACATATACATATTATCCTACAGACCAGTGTCACCATACATAACAGCTGATTCAAAACAACGCCGACAATGCTTAGTGCGTTGTGCGGGATGGCAAACGGAACATTTTTAAAGAGGGAGACCCACATCGAGAAAAGCATGTTTTGGGCGCCGTGAGGCATGAGAGTTTAACAATTTTTTGGACATGGTTACGGGTGTACTTTCCACGTTCTCTCACAAAACCACTACCAACCCAACAAGAGCATCATATTCTGCAGTAAATTCCAAAAGGGGTTTGAATTGTCAACCCTATACTTGATTACAGAGCCTACATCTGTGGTGCAGAGATTGAAGCACATGTGGTTCTATGCTCAGTAGTTCAGTCGCTGCATGGATTCGTGTGATGAGGTCCTTCTCTGATGATGCAGGAGTCTCCTACGCCATACCCTTCATAGTACGTACCCCAAAGAAAATTGTTAATAGGTGTCAAATCAGGTGGAACAGGGTCCACAGTTCCCAAACCATGGGCCCCCCCCCCTCCTCTTTAAAAATGATCGGTTTGCCATTCTGCACAACATAAGCATTGTTTGTGCTGTTTTGAATTAACCTGTATATTTACAATAAGATCCTTTCCTTTTTATCTGTACCGAATAATGAATATAAGAATTGTGTTGAATGAACATAAAATTGTAGCAGTCTAGCAGTCATATGAGTAATCATCATCCTCTTTGGGCGAGGTGGTTAAATGAGGTTTTGTGTTAATTTCCTTGATAGACCATAAAAGTATGTTTTTTTTAAATACTGAGTTTTGGTTGGTTTAGTCTGTAAGCTGCCCGCTGGTTTAGCTACAAAGACTAAAAATCCCAATGAAAAAATGAATTAACACTACGTCATCTCTAAAATTCTTTCGACATTTAGATAACATGAATGTTATGATGATCATGCACACGCTAATAGTTTAAGAAGTAAAGAACTAGAATCACCCTTTCCTAGCTTTGCACATTTGACGACTAATAGTGTGTTGTTGCAGCAATGAAGACAAAGTTATAACAGTGCTGGGTGCTACCAACCATCCTTGGGATGTGGATGAAGCTTTTCGTAGGAGGTTCGAGAAAAGAGTTTACATACCATTACCAAATGGTACGTATTTCAGAGGAAATGGTACATTATTAATATGTAAACATTTTCCGGTCATTGTTTTTTGTTTCTAGATAGGTAACAAATAACTTAATTATAGTATGTAGATATTATGTTGTGAATTCATTAATTTCATTATCACTTTCATGTATTATTTGTTTTGTATAGTAAGGAATTATTTAACTGTGCGCTTTCAAATATTCATAAACTTCCTAATAATGAACATAAACAGGGTTTAATATTGGCTGGAAATATAATCATCATTAGGGATTTGGAAATTAAGCGAATTCATACGAGAACAAGTTAAACTTCAACCACATGTACATTTGAGTAACTGTTTCTATTGTAACACAGTTTGTTAGACACACTCCAGACAACTCTCGACCAATAACAAGCTTGCAAGTAAAACAAAGGCTCGTGCTACGTGTTCTGGGCTTCAATTGGAACAACAGCCAATGTACAACTAACTGATGCTCAAATCCACTAAGGATGAAGGAGTATAGCCTGTTGCTGAATGAATCTGCAACATTTCTGGGTCTCTAATGATTATACGTTATATTCTATATGTACAGAGTAAAACACAGACTATCTCATTTGCAGATGAAACGCGATCCGCTCTACTTAAATTGTGCCTGGAAGGAATCATTGTGGACCCTTCCCTTGACACCAACGTCATCGCTGACAAGCTCGAAGGATACACTGGCTCTGACATCAGCAACGTCTGCAGGTTACTTTTCAAACATAACTAAATTATAATAGTTACACCCGAAAATTACTTGAATCTCGCTAGTTAATATTAATTTGGGGTAGTAAATATCCTCACCTTCCTCTTAATTTTATTAAAAAAAGAAAGGGTTCTTTAATAATTTCATTTAATAACACACCACTTAGTTTTCAGAAATAAAACACATACATTCATACACCTCACATATTCCCAAATGTAAACGTAAGTCATGAGTATTTAACTATAAAACTACGAACCCATAACTATGTTACAATATCGATTCTATCAAAATTTGGCAGAATTGATATTGTGACATAGTTATGAGTTCGTAGTCCAGTTTTTTTGTCTGTATGTGGAACATGAATACAGATGTTTACTTCAAATCCATACCGTACCCTTAATGTCATAAGTCAAACAAAAAACTCATTAACATAATATTTTGAACTGCAGCTTAATACTTATGATACTCTATGTTTGGGGTGCAGTGGTTGGTATCCATGAGAGACAGTATGTATAAGTATAGCGTCAATGTGTAGTAGTAAATGCACGTACAACTGGTAAATGTCGGGACTGGAAACTTTTCGGCGTATCGTCGACGCGCAGCTGGTGCATTGCACATAGTTTCACCATACGTGAGATACATGTCTGTCAGTTACTCATTATCCCACTTCATCACACACATTGTGAAAAACTGTCTGCTATGTAAACTACCAACGAAATTATAGCAGGCAGGCAACCTCGTTGCCAGTTAGTACAACAGGAATCACTGCAATGGGGCACTTGCCCGCAGTAACTTCTCAGTTGTACACAATCTTATAAACATATTGTCATAGGACAGCGACCTTGGCCAGGGTCTCTGTTCACACGTCATGCACGACAGTGATACAGGCTGCCTATCTCCCAGGCAACCATTTATCATCTATCCAAATAAACATGTGATTTCTCAGAAAACGGTAGGTATTAGCGGATACTACCAAGGTGACGTTTTCTATTGCTTTTTAATGCTTATTATTAACGTGTAATGTAAAATTGCTTCAAGAGCAGGGTTACAAAGTTCCAAGCAATTGGATTGCGTCAACCCCTATTTAAAATATGAAGAGGTTTACTCTCTGTAACGACGTTTTGTTTAGTAACCTGCCTTTTAAACGTTTGCCTATATACCAATTTTCGTTTCTTAATCGCAAGTGGTTTCCAATGTATCGTTGCATAACACATTTCCAATAACAACATTTCAGGGTCTCTACCACCCTCAGAAATCCCTTTAGGCCGTATGTCGCATACATGTTTCCCTATTTATTCGTCCTAAGGATTCCACTCATGCCGGGTTAGCATACATTAACAACTCATTCTGTATACACCAAATGTGTATTATGTACCAGGAAAAGATTTACGCTTGGCAGATGCTATGCCACGCATGCCCCTTCCAGAAACTGTGGAATATCATGAAATTTTGGAAACTTTACACTATATTAGTGCTCATTTACCAATAAGTGACACAAGTAAAATTATATTTCAGAAGGAAACCAGTCAAGACCCCGCCCTTTCTGGAATATCTTAAATGCACCAAGAGGGTTGGCCAGCTGCCAACAAGCTGCCGCAGGAATATAACACATATTAAAAAGTTCAAAATAATATTCACATTGAAGACAAGATATTGTTCCTAGGAAGCAAAATTGTAGTACCTACTGAACTGCAGCCACATGTTCTTAACTTATTACATGAAGGGCATGGAGGAGTTGAAAAAACAAAAGCCAAAGCAAGGCAGCTATTTTAATGGCCTCGAATGTCAACCGACATTGAATAATATGTATCAAGGTGCAAGACATGTGAGAAATGTAGGAGGACTAATCGGAGAGAGCCATTATACCTCATGAAGTTCCAAGACTACCACACCTGAAAGTGGCGCTGATATCCTCAAAGAGGGTGGAAATGCTTTCCTCGTACTGATTGACTGCTATTCCCACTGGCTAGACATACGACTACTAACTGCAAAATCCTCTGCGTGTGTAATAAATGCCATGCAGGACGTCTTCAATATCTATGGATTCCCTAAGGTCCTCATTGCGGACAAAATACCATTCACATCATACGAATGCCAACAGTACTACAACAAATATAGAATCACACTAAGTACATGCAATCCCCACTACCACAGAAGCAATGGCATGGCAGAAAAATCTGTAGGAATTAGTAAGAGAATCCTACGCGAGAGCAGGTCGGAAGGCACTGACCACCGGGATTTGCTACGAGAGCAGAATAGTACTCCCATAACTGGACTTCACACCTCTCCAGCACAAATATTATTTAGTCGACGTATTAGAGCCAGAATGAAAATAATAGCAACGGCAATGATGCAACCTGTTGTCCAGGAGGGGATCTATGAAGCCTTGAAAGCTAGGCAAGATAAGTTCAAGAACTTCTGTGATGGGTCAGCCCAAAAAAAAAAAGGGGGTGAACTTTCAGGAAGGTGACAGGGTAGTCACCAAAACGGGAAATGAGAAAGTTCAGGAACCAGGTGTTATAGTGGCAAAACACAGTGAACCAAGGTCTCATTTGGTCAGGAAAGACAGCAGGGGAAGGGTAGTCAGACGCAATACCAGTAATATACGACCCTCTCATTTCAGAGGAACTGGCCAGACAGACAGTGTACCAGAGCAAAAGGAAACTGAAGACGGGCAATCAAATTCTGCAGTACCAAGCAGACGGGATAGTGTGGAAGACGACAAGGAAGACTTCAAGGGTTTTGAGGACAGTGAAAGTGTTGAAGAAAGTGTGCATTCTGATACGGAAGACTTTAAAGTGTTTACAGGCTGTGGGACTCGGATCACAATACCACCTGCAAACGGTGGTGGAAGCAAAGGACATTGTGACCAGAAGTGGTCGCAGAGTAAAAGTGAAAGAGTTGTAGGAGGGTAAAATGTACAGTGGAAAGGAGAAGTGTTGAGGGTGCAGTGGTTGGCACCCAAGAGAGACAGTGTGTATAAAGATGGCGTCGATGTGTGTAGATCCTTTGTATCATTCATAGCAAGATTTATGAATGAACATGTAACACTCTATAACATTGGTTCTGAAGTTGTGGTCTGCACACCACTGGTGGTTTGTGGTTTGTTCCTCGGAGGTCCACAAAACTTTCTAAACGAGCCATCAATGTTTACTGGTTTGAGATGCCTAGATACAAATGCAGATGATGATAATGTTGTTTATTCATTTCTGTTTAGTTCTATGTTCAGTTATTTTCTGTTTTAAAACAGGTATTGCAAAAAACTGTTGTTTTTATTGATTTATTTTTACTTTTTCAATTACATGTTTTATGTAGGTACCATTTAAGTCGTAAAAGCCAAATATACATTTCATTTCATTCTCATATGCCAAATAAAATATAAATATTACCCACTAATGCAGATGTATTCACACAACACCCATAGCTGCGTCGCAAACAAAGCCACACCCTTATTTTTCCTATAGGAAAAGAAGAAGCAGAGCTAACGTCAAAGATACTGCTTCCTCTGTGTATTATCACATACAAAAATTGGTCTACCAACAAGTTGTGCGCGTTGACGCGTGACGTCGGCTGAACTCACGGCGATGTCACCGTCAGGCAAGGGTTCTATAGTGCCGGACAGAGGCACGGGCTAACTTACTGTGGTGAAGTTTGGTTTATTGGCCGCTGATTGGTCCCCGGTTGCGGTATAGGTTGGGGCGCATGGCCCTCCGGCACGGTACAAAGTCAGGAGTGGGGTTAGTGGCTCTCTTCACTGTTGGCGTAGACACAGACACCTGCAGTGGGCGTGGCCCGGGGGCAGATACTGGCTCGGCCGCTGCTGCTGGCTGGAACTAGTGCCCTGTCCCGGGACAGTGGTGGTGCGGCTGCTAGGCTCCCGCGATGGACTGCTGGTCCTCGGAGGCCTGAAGTATGGGCTGGCGATGCAGAAAGCCCAGTGGTACGCGCCTCACCAGCCATCTTCTGGGGTGGTTGTAAGAGGGAGCTAGGGGGAACTGGGAGGTGAGGCTTCTCCAGTTGTCGGGCGGTGTGAGCTCGGTCCTGTGGGGAGGGGCTGCTGAGGGCAGATAGCACTGGGCTGCAGAGGCGGTAGCTGCCCTCTTAACTGCACCACTTCTATGGGCGAAGGGCATACGCGGAGGTACTATGGTTTACCCCACCAAGGAAGAACAGGCGACGAGTTCCCTAGCTAAGAGTGCAGCCAGTCGTGGCTAGGCCACCCACAATCAGTCCTACTGCTCCAACCAGCGAAGATAACACGATGGAAGAGCAGAATAAGACTAGGTAGCTACGATAACAACTGACCCTAACTAATCTATGCTGTTTTCCAGAAGGGACTCTGGGTTCACTACCAAATTTTTAGCGAGTGTAAAGGGGTAGACAAGGACTTCTTCGGAGGTCGCTGGGCGGAGGTCTAGAAGACTTATGGACGGTAGCGGTGGTCCTTCGTGAGGAAGGCGGTAGGCAGAGAGCTCCAGCATACGAGGTAGTGGAGCGAACTGCTGAGAATCAACTAACGTTTCGTTTAGGATTTTTTTTTCTAACCTACTCTAAAACTAAGTGTTATGTGAGCCCGCGGTAGGGATGGGAGTTTATTGCGTCTCAGGGCTAAGCCCCATACGCCTACAAGGAAAGGGATTGGGCTGCCATGGCCAGATTTTGGCCATGAGAACCTCCCTAAGTGTACTTATAGCTAAACTACTGTACTTAGAAGAGAAAGGGAAAAACTGGCATAGTCACCGTAAAAACCCTTTCGACAGGAAAGAATTAAACAAATTATTACATGCATTATCAGGTTTAACAGAAAATGCTACAGGAGACAGATGGGTAGGAACCATGCTCTTTATTAGTAGGTAGAGGGGGCGGTCATCTTTCTTTTAATTGGCGCAGACGGCCTTGACTGCCGTGTCCTTGAGTGCCCCTTGACTAGGGGCGTGCTGGTGGGCTCTGGAAACAAGTCGTCCTGGGTTCAAACCCCGCTCAAAGTGACATGATGTGACGTCACGTGAAGATAAGATGGAGTCGTATTTAATAATTATGTCAGTACGCGTCACGTGTCAGCGTACAGGGACTGTAGACCACATATAGGATGAATATAGACAACATGGACAAACACCACCTACATATTGCTTAAGAAAACATAATTCAATAACATATTTTATTTATGGTTCAAGTGCTTCCCAAGGGCGATACACGCCCTTGAAGGCGGAGCTAAAACACGAGTTTATTGTAAATATTACAGAAAGTATTGAAAATGGCATAATGACCTTCAGGACAATGTGTTGAGCAAATATCTGCAACCACTGCAAAACCTGCTGATGCCATCAAAAGTCTGTGATAGAAAAATAAGGGGTTGCAACCACAATGTTTCATACAAATATGAGATGCCTAAGCTTAATTGGTTTTCCTTTCGAGGAATTTTTAAGGTCTAAGTGGATGAAGTAAACAGAAGTTCCAAAGTTTCCTCTTGAGAGAGGGTTGTAGCTTGCATACATTTTAATAGTCAATAGTGCTGATAAATTTTTTTTTACTGATTTTGTAATTTAAAATATTATGTTAACGCATCATATCTGGTCAGATTATTTTATTAAGTTAAGCACAGTTATTTTTCTTAATTCCAGGTATAACGCTGGTATTGAAATATTTTTTCCCTGTCAATGAAAAGCCAGTGGATGGACAGAAAATTACTTTCTGTAGAAACAATAAGTACGATGATATTCTTGCATTAAAATTTCCAATGTAATAGCTGTAATAATTTCCAAACACATAATTTGACAAACATCTAACGTCTACGTGTGATTGGTGGATCAGAAAAGTAGAGAAAAACAACTGATCTTAATGAGGTAAGACTGTAGATGTTAGTACATTAAAAACATAATTTACAATATATGTACTATTGTTACACTGCTGCTAAACTGAATGGTAAAGCAGTACAAAAGGATTTTGATTCAGTAAATTTTAGAATTTATAACACTGTGACGGAGTATCGTTTCAGTAAAATGTAAAATAAAAATCATTAAAATACTTACAAAAATAATCAAAATCTTTATAAAATCTGACAACCAACACGAGAAAAAAATACAAGTAATGTATTTGACTGTTATTACAATCCAAAGATAGTAATTTTTAAATTCCGTCACTCCCAGACCGAAAATGAATTTTTAATGATTAATCCTTAAAAAGTCTTTCCCTCAATTACAGAATAAATAATTGAGACTAGCTTACGTTTTAATACTAATGCGGCATCCTTGGGGTCCCATTTCTGGCATTTCCAGTAGACGCTGATGGCCGACAGTCCAGCGACGACAACCAATGATCTCTTGAAGGCTCCGAATCAAAAGACCCCCCGCACGAGACACGAACTCCTTATAAAACATACCTGCAACTCCTGGGCCCACCAGAAATTTCCATGAGGAATGCATGATTTTGGCGTAACCCAGATACAGAGAAATTAAGACTACCCACAAGCGGCAAGGCTCGCGTGCCACCAGGCCATCCAGCCAAAAGCAAAGCACTGCTATGAACTGCAAACGTTCCTACGCAACAAGCTGGCTGCCGAGACGGGGACATTACGACAATGCACGACCCAGAATGCGACGACACTGCCCTACCAGAAGCTTCCCTGCCCGGCGGATCTGCTCAACTTTGACGACTGCGCAATGTCGTCCACTTAAGTCTCATTCTGCAGCAGTCCATGTTCCTTTAAAAGAATTTCTGTAACTGGCTGCAGCCAGCATTAATCAGTTTTACGGCCCACAAATTAATTTGTGACAATACGTAGTAAAGCAGCTATCTGTAAGTAAACATCACACTTTTTTGCCTCCCCCCCCCCTCATCCTTACACATGTCTTGGTTTTATTCTGGGTTTTATCTTTGGTGTCCTAGGTTGGCTAGGTTTTCATTTCCATTCTGTAAATAAAAATTTTAATTTCCTTGCTCATAGATTATGTTTCCGATTGTGTTTACGTACGCCATACACATGCCTAGGCTGTCTCTTCGTTTGAAACAGTGGGAAATTGCTCAGTAAGGGAGTGTACAAGCATCCACCTGGAGTCACGACAGGAGGAACTTGAGAACCCACAATGAGTTGGGCTCAAACCTGTGGAACCTCACGTGTACGTGGCCACGTTGTTGCACATCTCACAGTATGTTTAAAATGTATTAAAACTTTTATTAATGAATAGAAATAGATGTCAAATTCATATTGTTCAGATTTGAAACATTGCACACATACTGTTTAATTAATTTTCACAGATAGTATTTTTGACACTATGCTAGAATATCCAGTGAGGGCACTACACAAAATATTCTCACTGCATTATATTATTCTGCTTTTATATCACATATTACAAATTAAATGCATTTGAACTATATTAACATATTACAAAGTTAAATGTAATGGAATCTTGTGAGAGTTAACCATATTTTTATTTCCCATAAATGATCTATTCTATATCAAAGTACATTTTCTTGCATCGTTTACTATCTAAAATATGTGCTATTTTTTTTTTCTCCATTAGAAGTTAATTTGCAGAATTTATCAGCACGGCTTTTAATGTGGAAAGCATACAATGGCGAAAATGGTATGGTTCTTTCAAGAATCTAGATTATCCCTTGAATTAAAACCAAATTCATTTTCAAAATGCAGTCGTGACAAATGAGAACCTATGAACATAACACTAAACTAGACTTTATTTTTGTTCCAGAGATGCTGCCATGATGTCGATGCGGAGAAAGATATCGGGCAGGAGTCCTTCAGAAATAAAGAAAATAAAGAAAGAGGATGTTGATCTTCCGGTGACAATGAAGGACTTTGAGGAAGCCTTAACAAGGTGCAAGAAGAGTGTTTCTACAAATGACATTTGCAAGTATGAAGCTTGGATGGAAGAGTTCGGTTCCTGTTGAACTGCTGATGTGTTTATGTAATTATTGTTTTATACATATTTTATACGCAAATCTATAATGGTGATCTCAAAAATATATGATACGTACAAAAACTCCCTATTAGACTACATATTCTACCAATCCATGAAAATGATTTACAAAGGTATTTTAATGTGATGAAACTCATGGTCTACTAATTGATTTTGACTTCCCCCTCCACAATAATAGGTTCAATTTCAAATTTTTTGCAGGGCAAGAAATTTCGATAGGGATTATCCTTCATTTGGAGAAAGTTATGGATACTAGTACTATTAGTGCGAAAACATTTTTTTTTTTTAGCTTACATCTCTAACCCCAAATAATTTCACCATTGGCAGTCTAGATAATGGCCAGGGATACAGTGGACTCTCAATGTAATGAAAACGCATGTACCGATAAACCTGTATACACAATTAATTTTCAGTGGTCCTGGCAAAACTCCTATTTAAATAATGATATAGCTACCTGCTTTTATTGTTTATAGGATATTGCGTCGATCGAAATAAATTTTGGAAATGCATAGCGAGCCACCGTTTATCACAGCTCTGTGGCGCGGTGCGAGTATGGCTTGCTACCTCCCCTCACACGCCTGACGACAGGGGAAGCGGATACCTACAAGCAACCAGCATGGCAACCTTGCATTCCTTCCCACCCCCGCAATACCTAACAATCTTTCTCACTGTCACCTTTCTTCCTCCCCTTATACGTCCGCAATAGGAAAAGCTGTTGCCTAAAAAAAGGGTGTGGAATAGGCCCTTACAGGGGGGTAGGTGTGCACGTGTGTGTGTGCATGTGTGTGCACGCGCCGCGCACACTTGCTGGATATCGTAGAAATTTTAAAATTATCAGTCGCTTAAAATAGTCACACCTATCATCATTAGTATTTCAAAGTAAATAGTTTTGCCTGAAAATGTTACGCAATACATTTTAACGAGGAGTTATTATTTGCAAAGAAGTTTTCTTTTGTGATTAAATGTCGGTTTTTCCCGTTAAGATGGTGTTTAAATGTATCTGGCGTAAAATCGACATGATTTAAAAAAAAAAAAATNAATGTCGGTTTTTCCCGTTAAGATGGTGTTTAAATGTATCTGGCGTAAAATCGACATGATTTAAAAAAAAAAAAATTAATTTAACTCAATGGGCAGTATCTTTCTGAATAAAATTATATGCCAAGAAGTATATAAAGGNAAAAAAAAAAAAATTAATTTAACTCAATGGGCAGTATCTTTCTGAATAAAATTATATGCCAAGAAGTATATAAAGGATGAGTATAAAAGAATACCCCAACTTTGAAGGTCTATAATATCAAAACCAAACAACCTACAACCTTGATTGACCAATCAAATGAACNATCAAAACCAAACAACCTACAACCTTGATTGACCAATCAAATGAACCGTGGAACCGTAAAGTTTGTTTACCATACGTTTATAAATGTTCAATGTGACCACCACGAGCGGCCTGAACGACATCTAAGCGATAATAAAACTCGTTCCACACTCTTGTCAGCATGTCCGGTGTTATGTTTTGGATGGCGTTCGTAACTCTCGGTTTGAGATGGTGAGGGGGTAACAAGCTCGCATTCGACACGTCAATGTGAAGGGGACGGTCTGATGCTTCCTTTATGGTGCGCCACTCCATTGGCATCTAGCTGTTCGCGGATACCTCCACGACACGTTGCCGCAACGCTGGATTGTTCGAGAAGCAGCTTGTTACCAGGCTCTTTATCACTGACACCCAAGAAGCCCGGATCTTACCCCGTGTAATTTTTTTCTAAGGGGGTACATTAAGGATCAAGTGTTTCGTCCACCATTGCCTGCTAACATAATTCTCTTTCTACAGTTCTGGTTAGCCAAAGGGCTGGTTAAGCTTGCTTTAGACCTGCAACTGAGTATGGCCATGGTTCATATAAAAAATAAGTTGTTTATTGCCATCACTCAAAACTTTGCATCACTGAACGCAGGCTGCAACTGATAAAATCTGAAACTTTGATGAAGAAGCCTATACCACTCAAGTGGTGGCCTTCAGTGAGTTCTACAGTACTACACTGTGATGGCCGCACTGAACTAGAAGGCCAAGCAAGTCATTGGAGGCTTAGTGTACTTAAAAACTGCATTGAGCAAGAAGCCACATTCATTGGTTTACACCTTGTCTCTGACCAAGTCGACTTTGACGAGTGGAGAGTTTTGGGTGGCTCTTTACATTGGGGTCTTGAAACCAGTTGAGGGTGAAGAAAGACGAGTATGGAGCAGCATTGGAATGCAGGGGTGGGAGAAACGGGAGATCCCCTAAAAAACTTGCCTACCAACAGCGTTGTCCAGCACAATTCCCACTTGGCAAAAATCTGGAAGCAGCAGTCATTTACAAACCAGACATTAATGCAGTTACTATAAACTCTCCGGTTAAGTTAGCTGGCAAAAAAAAAAAAAAATTATTTTATATTCGTAATCATTTTACTTGACATTACTTGCCTAAAATTTTTTTAATAGCATACGTTTTGTATGATGGTATGTCAAAATCATAATTTTAGTGTTTTTGTAATGTACAAATCATGAAAACCAACTTGTTCACAAGAATGAGATAATTTACATTAAAATAAGACATTATTAGGTACTCCAAAAATATTTAAAATCACTGTACGAAATATTTTCATAATTAAAAATAATGGCTCAATGTAAAGAAATATTTGTATATTTTTGATATGTAACGGTATAATATTTTGTAAAATAAATTTTGCTAAGCAGACCTTAAAAAGAATTAAGACATGACCTTTCAGACACTTTTTTAATTTTTTTGTAAATATTATTAATTTTATTTATAAACCCCAAAAATACTAAATTAATGATTTTAAATGTGCCATGATACAAAAAATATGCAATATAATTTATTTTGCGCAAGGAAAGAGTAGGGGTGTCGACGAATTGGATGGTATTTCGTGCAAATGTAAAATAATGAAATCTGGTGACTAGGTGCTAGTCTGTGCACACTGTCTCACGGCTAAAGCACGAGTTTTTGATGCGCCTGGCTATCCTCCACACACCTTTAACACCTTGTTAGACACTGAGGTCAGCATTATTATTGAGTAATGCTCCTAGTGGCTAAGTTTTCCTCACAAGGATTCTCATTCGCCTGTAAGAGTGCTTATTCAACAAAGCCACGTGTTACACCTGTCATCATTAAACCAGTTGGTGAACCCCAGTTTGCTCTTGATGCCGTCCTTATTCCTCAAACTGCTAATTGAAAGTGTTCAGTTACCACATAATGCATGGAATTTTGTCACCTTANGATGCCGTCCTTATTCCTCAAACTGCTAATTGAAAGTGTTCAGTTACCACATAATGCATGGAATTTTGTCACCTTTTTTTTTTTTTTTTTTTTGTTGTTTCTAAACTATTCTACTTGTTAGCCATCCCGTTTAAACACTGGCCTCATTTATTAAAGTTACGTTAAGTTAATGTGTGCAAGAAAGTTATTAAGAAAGTTATTAATTATGGCCATGGCTTGTATGTTACTGTGTGAGGTTTTTTAATTAAGCTAAACTAATATGATTATTAAACTTAACTTAGGGAATGTTTGGAAATCTTTATTTGGTATTTAGGGACTTGAGTTTGGATTTTATTTCGGGGAAAAAGGGGAGTGCCCCCTGTAAAAAACCCCTATTTTATTGGCGTTTTATTTATTTGAATTGGAGTCGCTGAGGGCGCATATTGTCTCCAATATTATGGAGACACGTTCTGCTGGTGAGTTTGCGGATTGGAGCTTGACATTTGCGGCTCTGATGTGTGGTAATACTGGTTGGAGGAAGTCCATAAATGTCCGGATTTCAGCAATGGCTTCGAAGAGTTCTGTGGGGTTCTGGTTGACTTGGTTGTGTGGTGGTAGAGGTTGATGTGGTGGTGCGTCATTCCTTGAGTTGAATATTTTCCGGTGGGCGATGAGGTGTTGAGGTGTCGGGGCTTGTGTCTTGCGGGGCTTTGGGGGTTTAGGTGCGACGATTTTGTAAGGTCTCTGAAGTTGGTGGATGGTTGTTGTGGGCGTTGGTGCTGTGGTTGGTCCTTTCTGTGGCAGGGGAAAATTACTGTCTGTGAGTGCTGGTGGTGGTGGTGGTGAGGGTTTCCATGGTGACGAAGTTTCGATCTTTTTCTTGATTTGTTCTAGGTGTCTTTGCTTGATGGGGCATTCCTTAGTGCCTCCGTCATGTCTCTCTGCGCAGTTCGGACATGTAGCTGGTGTTTCTGCGTTAGTGCAGTCTGCTGTGTTGTGCTCTCCTGAGCAGTGGTTGCACTTAGGGGTTCTGTGNTTAAGGGCACTGCCTGCCAATCGGCAGCTGCAAAATTTAAATAGGAAACACCACATTAAGGAAATTTCACCTCTGTGCGTTAATTTTAAAGATAGGCATTTCAAACAAACTGTATTCTTCACGAATATTTTAGGAAAAGTTCCCCACAGCGGAGATGTTTCCATTACATGTACAGCCCGTTTGCAAGGAATTTTTAAAATTTATGTTTTACAAGAAACAATACTGCCAATCTATATAGAAAATAAACGCTCATAAGGATCTTCTCGTAAAAAAAAAACACGAACAATACATTTTGTTTGAAATGCGTGTCTTTAAATTAAAGCAATGAGGAGAAATTTCCTTAAACTGGCCGAACCTCCTTATGACACACCTGTCCTAGTGGATTACATATTTTGCTAAATGCTGATTTGTTCCCACAAATAGTGACTGGAGAGAAGTGGCAAGGTTCACCCATGACTTTCAATTAAGCTCTCTGGTGGGGAAAGTAGAGCTTGTTTGGCATCAGCGGTGTGCACTTCCTTGGTGACTGCAACTCCATCACGGGTAGACATGATGATGAGATTTTGTAAGCCGGAGAAACTCCAACAAAACCAGTATCTCTCAAGACGACATATTCTGCAAGGAGTTGGTGAGAACCCGCAGTACGAATGCCGGTCAGCCTTCACCCTGGAGCTGTTTGCTGCCCTGCCTAAGTCCGACCTCCAGGCTGTTCCCACTGGTCACTGGTTGTCTGCAGTGCTCCCAACTAGCTGAAATAATGCACCAGGATCCCTGCAAGTGTTGGCATCTCCGTACCCCTGCAGCAACACACCACGTGGCTGAAACATGGGGGATTGCTAGTGCTCGACCAGCTGATGTTGGTCAAGGAAGACAGGCTCGTCCCCTTTTAGTAACACCTCGAGTGTCTTGGGGAAGTGCACCGAGGCCACGACAGTGTAGCCCCAGTTGCCTCTGTCTGCACCCCAAGTAGGGTGGTTTATGCTGTGAAATCATGCCCTCCCACAATTTCTATATTGAAATAATCTTTTAAAGGTGGGTAGGGTGTTTCAACATGTGAATGGTTTAAATACAGTAGAAACTCACTGATACAAACCCTCATGATTCCCAGGAATACGGTTGTTAGTGGGGGTGGTCATAATATATGTTTTGGGAAATTTTGCACCAATTTTAATCCAACTCCTATTCATCAAAATGTTCCATTTTTCCCATGAAGTCAATGTTTAACCTTCTATGGTGTGGGTGTGTAGCACGTGTAAAAGATATTACTTTGGTCAGGTGTGGAGAAGGCAGGCAGCTAGCCTTCTCAATACCGCCAGCCTAGCAAGCGATGTATTTGGCTACAGGCATGCTATGAAGTGAAAAAGTTGCAAAAGCTACATGTCTGGATGGATCCTGCAAAATTAGAGTAATTATATACGTACAAGTATGCTGGCCAAAGCAAATCATATCAACTTAGTTCATTCTGCCTGCGTTACCCGTGGACTTGGCATTAGCAATTTCAATCCACTGCAGTTCAAAATCTTAAAAATGTACTGGTAATATTATTTTTAAATTGCCTATGTGCTTTTAAATTCGCACGTTCACATGCCTGTTGCCTGCCACACTGTTGCTAATCCGTAGTCTCGCGGTACTTGCTTATTAGCCACTGTGTCTACTTCGCTTGTGTGTATGCGTGCAGTAACTTGCAGTTACATGATGCCATTGCCCGCAAGTGTAAGTGAATCATGATGGCACCTTAAATATTATTGTATCTGTAACCCATAAACATATGAATGTGTGTACACACATGTTAAGTATAAAACATTTTGAAAAGTGTGTAACACAATTTTATTCCACAAAAAAGGAGGTAAAATTGTTAACTGTGTTTTGTCAGTCAAGTGCAGGCAATAAACATATTTGTGAACTCACAATGTGTTTGCAAAACCAATAAATTTTTCCCACGGGGTTCTGCCTGCCTACAGATATTTCACATGTTTGAGGTCTCGAAACATGTTCGTTTAGTTGGATGACCAACTAAACGAAAGGCACTCAACCGACGTGTGGTCTTTCCATAGGGAAGTACCTTAAAATTGTCTTTATGCGACGACAAAAAGGTTGTATGACATACTATTAGAGATAAAAGTATGATGCATGTCTAAAGACAAAACTTTCTGTATAAAAAATTAGCGGCCAAAACTGATTATGAAAATGCTTATTTTCGCCATTTCAATACCCAAAAATTAATACTTGGCATCGAAAACAAACATAATTTAAAACTTGTCTTTGGACACTAAATTTTTTAAATGTTTTCCAGGCACTGCTACAAAATGTACAACCTTTCCTTCTCCCCCACAATTGTTTTCTTCCAAACCTCTGCAACATACTTAATTCGCCAACCAAGCAGAGCTCTTACTCGGTCAATAGATTTTTAAGTACTGGCACGTGACGGTGTAGGCGCAGGAACACGTCAACGCCTCAATAGAAGTTGTTTTTAGTTTGTGCTACATCAAGCATACAAGTAAAGAGGGTTTTGCAGACCTTAATGAGGCGGGTGCCTTTATAGAGCGTCGGGCAGGTAGGCCCTCGGATTGGCACAAAGTCGATCTGTAATAGAGCTGGTTTGCGATTGCGGTGTGTTGGCGGAGTCGCTGGCTTACCTCCCACTGTCGGTCAACGGGTGCTACTCCAATGTCGGGTCTCCTGGCCCGGCTGGTTGGTGGCGACGGCGTCTGCTGGACGGCTTGGCGGAGAGGCGTATCTAGGTGCAGCTGGCGGGCTTCCAGTCCACTGGTGCTGGTTGAAGCTGGGCTCGACGCCTGGTGCCAGTGGTAGACCTAGGGCGGAGGATCTCGACGACCGGATGTACAGCCCCGTAGAGCTTCCCCAGGGGACCACATCAACGACTGGAGGAAACTGTGAGGTGAGGCATCGACAGTTGGCAGGCAGCGTGAGCTCGTTCTCGCGGGGTGAGATAGCTGAAGGCTGGGACAGGTTGCTTATGCAGTGCTTGCTTGCCAGCTAGGATAGCAGCTGCCTTCCTGTCGCTTCATTTTCTACTCCTCCTACGGGTGAACAGCATTTAACAGGGACTTGGGTGCAACAGTTCACTTCCGCAACGGTGTGGCAGGCAACAATAACCCTAGCTAGACTGTGATTCGGAAGGGGTAGACCATCCTTGCAGGGCCTTGCACTCTCTCCGGCGAGTTTATACACTGTGGAGGTAGTTGGTTAGCTGTCAAAGGGGAATCTAGCATCTTCATAGTGTCTTGCTAGTGGTCGTGGCTCTATGTGCGTGTGCACCAGGTGCCTTTACGCGACTGGTCCACAGTATGGGTAGTAGTCTAATGGGCTGTCTCTTTATGACGTACATCAAATTCTTTTTAGGGGATAGGTAGCAGCCCTACACTAAGACCGGCAAAATTCAATATTAAGTCCACTGTTCCCTGCATCTCAGTTGTGGGGTGAAGCTTACAGGGGATGACTGAGCACAATTCACACAAGAAAGAGCAGACTGCGATTAAACTGGATGTGTGTTTTATTCTCTCCAGAATAAGACACGGTGACACGTACTCTCCTACTGTACAAGGAACTCATTAGCTCTTGGAAGGTAAGGGAAGACAGGTGAAGGTGCCTGTCAGCTTGAAGAGCCTGGTCTGAAGGGCGAGCTAAAAGAGCAGAGAGCAACAACTACGTAGCACCTGGCCGCAATACGCAAAGACAGAAAGAAGGTAGTACATCTACAAGCGAGACAAGTGTGTGACATGCCAAAGCCACATTGTGCACTGAAGCACACTGATGGTTGAAGGGGAGGAGACGGGCAGTCAATGGGTATAGGCTATCGCTGACAACCTAGGGGAGGGAGTAATTATTTTTAGAAATGTGCTGCTTACAGTACAGTTCTCCTCTAGAGAAATGCACTGTACAGCGACAAAATAAGAGTACAAACTTTTTTTGCTGATTTACCTCAAATTTTCACTTTTTTCAACCCAAATTTTTTACGGTCCTCAAAAACTGGCATTAAAAGAGAGGTTCTGCTGTACCTGATTGAAGCGCGTAATATTTTAATTTCCTGCACTGGCACAGAGGCGCCTCTTGTGACCGTGTGCGCTACCGACCACGGTTATTGCAATGCTGGGAAAGAACTCATTAGAGTAGCAATCATCAGCCACATATTTTTGCCTGTGATGCACATGTTTCCACATACAGTTCAAACTTAGAATTAATGCAGTTCTATGCAACGTTGTTTTATAATCACTTACCACATATATTTGACAGCAAGCTGGCACAGAATGCAAGCTGACCCCAAGGTTTCAAACCCTCGCAGAGAGGCTATTGATCGGACAACATGTTCGTGTTGTGCCTATAGCAGCAGTGCGTACAGTGCAAGGGCAGGAGATGTGAGACTGGTATGAAGTGTGTGACAAATAGAGAAAAGAAGGAATGTAACTGGGATAGAGCTGGAACACTTGATGGCGTAGCAGACTACCATCACGTATTCGGTGACTGCCATGCCCGTTACAGGTCAGACCCAGCAGAGTACTTGGCCGCTGTGTCGTGTGTCGCAGGATGGCTGTGCATCTTTAAGAACAAAGACCATGTCATTTGTTTAGTATTAAGGCCTGTAATGGTGCTGATAAATATACAGCGCCAGTTTTGTACACCTTGGTTGGAACCGTACGTAATGTAGCCGACCCTGTTTCTAAGCAGAGAAGTGATTTTGGATAATCCAAATTGTTAAAGAAATATAGGCGGGGAAAAAAAGAGCTTCCAATAGGTAAATACTGTCTGCTGAATGCAATCTCCTAATATTCTCTTTATATACTGCTTCTGCACGTAACAGTAGTGAATTTTCCCATATTTGCTGTTTTAGTAAATGCAAATTTGATTTATTACGCTGAAAAGTTTATAATACAAACCTTTATCTTGCCTGAATACAGAAAACACTTGTAACATAGTACAACTCCTTTTTTACAACCCATGACGATACACATTCCTTCAGTCTTACATAATGCACATTTAGTATAGGTTTTCCTTTTTTTCTTACACTTTCCTGCATTTTGCAACATTTTTCCAGTCCCTTGAGAAGTGTAAAAAGAGGGTTTCACTGTATACTGTTGTTAATTAATACCTAAATACCAATTTAAGCCAATGTTTTCACTAAAACATCTGTGCTTCTTTGAACTCAACTCATAAATATAACATGCTGTTATCAACAAGAAAATAAAGTTTTAAATGTTCCTCAAATTACTGCCTTATGCTTGGTTAGTTAGAGTATTCTTTCAGGTAGGTGAAACAAAAATATTACTATAAAACAATTATAATTTACTTTATTCAACAATTACATAATTTTTGTGCAGCATGGTACAAATTATGTAATGGATAACACATCACAGTAGACCTCTCTTTGTACTGTTTACACAAACCCTGATTACCATAAATTTTAAAATTTAAAATCAACTGTTTTCTTATTAAAATTTATAAACATTTTTCCCTTCCTATATACTTATGAATATGATTAACTTGCCAACACTTTGGCAACTTTTGTATTATGTACATAAAACATTGAATATATGGTGAGAAATCATACAACATACAGTAAACTCACAAACTGATTCAACAAACAACATTAAACATATGAATTGGTTATCATTAAACATCTTTCTTCTTTACTTTTTTATGAAAGAGTAAACTGAACCTATTAAGTATCTACATTAAGAATTACCAAATTACACTTTTCCAGCATAAAAGTATTTATGCACAATATTATCATGCTAACCGTGGTTATACAGAGAAAGTATAAGGAACACCACACAGGTAACTGGAAGGTGCACAACGATGGATACGACAATACCCACCCTGGATGCTTAAAAAGAATGTAACGGGGATCAGTTGCAAATGATTGGCATGGTACATTTTTAGCTCCACAAATCACAGTTTCACGTCATAATGCAGAATCAACTAATTTATTCTCAAAATAACTTGGCTATACCCTGTCACTCCTATGTTGTGTGAACGTAACACAAAAGCACCTTTAACATTTCAAAGTTGGTGAGTTTGTTGAGTAAACCAGTGGTACTGACAGTCCTACCAATGAACCCATCCCACAACCTACCATCCCTCCCCTTTCACTACACATGGAAATAACTTTCTTTCCCTCACTCCCCATCTTTCCTTCTCTATCATTCTCATGCATGTGCACGGGCACTCTCTCCCTCTCTCTCATGAAATAAACTGCATATACAGGAAAGGCATCTCTGCTGTTTCATTTCTTTGTTACAGTGACAAAAAACTATTTGCTATGGAATGAAAATGTGTTACAGTTGTAATTATGAACACTGCCATTGAACAGGCCACGTGAAAAGAATGCAGAAGTATCTGAAGACATTAAATAATATAACTATTTGCCTAAGTCACAACTTGTGCAGAAAAGCAACATAAAAGTTAACAGAGGCAGTGCATGAAGATATGAAGGCGGACAATGAATGTGATGGCTGTACCCAGTTAAGGTCACAGCATTACATGGTAGGCGATCTAGCAGAAAAAGGTAAAAAAAAACACAGCAGTCTGATGACTGCCAACAAATAATTAAGTGGAACCTGCACATAAAAAATTAAAAAAGTAGAGCTCAATTTTCGAACAAACTGTGAATCTGCAAAGTGCTTAGTAAGCAGAGTTTCATTAAGCATTTGCCGAGTTCTATGTAGTTTTACCCAATACTTTACACCTAACTCATGACAAATTCATAGGCAAACTGGAAACCACTTAAAAAATAGTGAACCTTCCCCGACTAGTCTGAAAATGTATGTTATGAATACAGTATTGGCTTGCACTGTAACATAACTGATAAATCCACATACGATAATTACTAATGGAACAGGTGAATGTGCCTAGCAAAGTAAGGCACATGAATTCTTGCCATGTTCTCAACAACCCGCACCAGGCTGCCCGAGCAAAGACAGTTCCCATGCTTCACACACTAAATTACAAACAAGCCTGTGTAACTGATCAGTATCAGCTTTCACTAACCCTCTCCTGTTATTGGCCACATGTACGAGGAACCACCTTCTCTCCCTGAGGCTGTACTGAGAAGATGACAGCAATGAGTCAGGTTTCGCAACCTTTCTCCTTTCTTCCACCCTGCTGCCCAACATTCCCAAATGAATGAAGAGATTTACGCAGCTCTTAAAGGCGTTACAAATGCATTATATTTGTACCATATGTTGTTCAACTTTCAGACATTATCATTAAGTACTCTTTCTTTGCAGGGAAAACATTTTTGAGCGCATATTTTTTGCATAAATGCATGTCAAAATCACAATTTTACTGCTTTAGAAATGTACAAATAACGAAAACCATCTTACGCACAGAAATGAGATGATTCACACTGATAGAATATGTCAAGAGCTACTTCAATACTCCTATAAAATTGCACAAGGAAATGTTTTTGCAATTTCAAAACATTGCTGGAAATCAGGAAATTCTTGCATATTTTTGATTCATAGCTGTGCCTAAATTTATAGAAAGAACTTTTACTAAACACACCTTAAAATGAATTATGACAAGATCTTTCAGTTGCCCTTTTCAAATTTACTGCAAATAGTTTGGTTCAATTTATTTGTACATTACAAAAATAGTAAAATTTTGACTGACATGAGATTTTGCAGAAACCATGCCATCTAAAAACATTTCATGTCTGGAAAAGGTAGTCACAGATAACGTTTACAAGCTGAACAATATACGGTACAAATATAAAATAACAAATTTTTCCACGGCCAGTGCTCGTAACATTGAGGTCTTGAGAACCCAAATTAATGAAAAGTCTGCCTTTTCTTAGTGAAGATGGCTCCATTACCTTCCCAGAGTTAATCTGCGCTTGATTAAAGTAGGAGAGTACAGGTCACCGCGTCTACAATCACCCTCAGAAACACACGTGACATGCACACACAAAACAGACCTGAATAGCTGGGATGTGCGTGCCACTCCACTGCCAGACAATTGAGACTCACGAGAAAATGTCACCAACAATCCACATAGGTGATGCTGAATCATATCTACTCCAAGTATTTTAGAGGCAACTTCAGATAAGTCTGTCAGATATTACAAAGTGATATTTCTATCACAACTGCACAAGACACACCGCCCAACTTTTACAATGGAGTACTACATTGTAATCTCGTAGTACATTTTTTAAATTAACCTTTACTCACAAGCATTAAATGTGTTTACCCAACTTTCTTGAAGCAACTGACACACTTTTATTCCAGATTATCAATATGAGGGAACCTACAAAAACTGAAATCGCCCACATTACCAATCACAGGAGATGAGGCATTGAGGGACGGCTTTTAAATGGAATCCTTTCAGTTCTATGTGCAGGATGAATTTCCTTCCATACATCACACTTTCCAGTACTCTACAACAACTTTGTTGGTCTCCGACATTACTTGTTTGTAAACTCTCTGGTAACACCCATCGTGGCTTTACGAGCTTATATGACAACTAATCTTAGATTACTTGCTAGAACAATGAAGGAGATAATATCTGCAGATTGCCATACCTTCCTGTCTGTTACTCGCTATCAGTACACAGTTAGTATGTACAGTATCACAAAACATTATACTAATAATATATTTGTTGCAGCAAAAACTAACTTTTTTTTTCTAAAGGCACTTTCAAACATTCTCTTAAATCAATGTCACTCATTTTTTTTAGCATAACAAAATAGTGTCAACTTTAGCAGATGCCACAAATAAAAGATATCAGGGAAAAATGTATTGGCTTCAGCTGCAAGTTGGCAATCTACAGAGCGTGATCTCAAATGGACTTGTTTGGTCTGCATGCGTTACATGTTGAACGCACTACTTACAGATTTACAACAATAACTGTATACCATAAATCTACAAGCCTAGTTTTTCAGGCTGCATTTCTTTTTTCTTTGCAAAAGTTTCTTCCATACCTCTATAAGTAAATTAATAACATACAGAGTGAAAAATACAATAATCTTAATATTAATAACAACAAAATAGTTCTTTTCCATTCCTCAAAAACCACACATGAATAAATTAAACCTCTGTGTTGCTGAAAGAAAAAATATATCAACTAAATATTTGGTTAAATAAACTGTATACATAATGTCCACAAAAATCACCGAGAAACTCCATCAAGTTGATTATAACACCAAAAACAATAAAATGTGTATTTTTCCATAAACAAAACTGAATTATCCAAATTGTGTTAGACAAATATTTTGATAAAAAATACATAATATCAGCACATGTCTTAAACAAAAGAATGGTTTCTGTTATATAGTCAAATTAATGTAAAAAGTAAAGGGCATGAACTTTTATGATACAAGCTTATTGTACGATGTGTGTTTTTTATGTTTCTCCACCTACACTAGGATTTATCACGAAAATATTTTATACTGTACAAAGAACGTAGCTTCATATACTTGTGGTGTTACGATTAAATTTATCAATAAGTTGATAACTTTTCACACTAGTGCTCAGAAAAGGAAAAATTCAAGCTAGCATTTTTGTTCCAAAAGCTATTGTTGCAACAAAAGAACACAAGTGTTAATTTGAGGAGCAAAACAGTTTGATTTAATTGAGGTTGAAATTAGAGAAAAAGAAGAACGTTGGTTGCATTAATGGTATATAAAGGTGCATAAAATCAACAAATGACTGCATATTTCTGACCATAAAATTTTAACAGTACCTTAGTTCAAAAACTTAAAAGATGCCCTACACGTGTAAACCAATAAAATAGCTTGTAAAATGTGTCACAAATTACTGCTAATCAGACATCAACTGTAGAAAAGTTCTGAAAAATATAATTCACAATAGCATTTTTACCACACAACTCAAAAATTTGCACACAATAATGTAACTACGAGATGAATTTATGCATCTGCATACAATCAAAGCCAGCATACTGTAAATAATATAGTTCACTGTCGTACGGCCAACGTTGTTTCAATTTTTAGCATCATATTTTACTTCCTGAAGTTAAATATAGAAGAGCACATTGAACCCTATGCGACTGTGGCTTTTCGTAATAGAAATTATTTGTTTTGAAAGAAGAATGGCAATTTTACAAAATCCAATATATACAGAACTCTTGTTGATTTAGTAAATAAATTTGAAAAGTAAATCACTTTTTTTACACAGCAAACAGAAATTCAGCTGCATACTTTCCAGGGCAGCCAGCTTATTTGAATAAAATTAGACAACTTGAACAAATACGGCTTGCATCTGTACGTCACGTGCATATTGGTGAATAAAATAGAAAACATGACTTGGAAGGTTGAGGACACAGTACGGTACAACTGTTTCGTTTCCAGCACATTACAATACCAGCTTCAGTAGGTCTGCCATGATATGCTATCCATACCGGCTACGTAAACCTGTAATTGTGGTGGTTAGCATACAAAACTGAGTCCTACACTGTTCTTAAGAATAGTTACTTACAAAAATACCACATAGAAACTAGGCCAAAAAATTATTGCTATTTACACAAAAATACACCCATATTATTATTACTCTTTCTGCTGTTGGTCTTGCGAGAGGTAAGAACATTGAGTAAAGAGGCTAGTCAAGCCTACAAAAATATTATTTCTTTGATAAAACATTCAGCCTTCAAGACTGCTTTACTTTTCACATTCCGCCTTTAAAACTGATTCTTAGTATTGTTGAAACAGTTCCTGGCCATGAAGTGACAATAACAATTTTGCACCTTGCTCATTACTTACCAACCAATGCACAACAACTATAAGCTTCATGGGGTGTGCACCTTAAGTACTTTTACAATTTGTGGTTAGCTGCTTAGGGAATGGATATGCCTGAACTGGGACCATATAAACAAACTTACTCCAATCCCCTTCAAGTACACGAGTACTCTACCTAATTTAGGGTCTGATGTACACATGTGCATCAAAAGACAAAATGGCATGCCTTACAATAAAAATTAACTCCCATAAAACACTCATTTAAAAATTGTTCAATGTCAGAAAGACATTCAGGGAGCACAAATTATTTAATTTGTTTGCATCAATAATTCAGGGTTTATTTGTGGTAAAACGTGCTCCATTATTGAACACAGTTCTCCCATATACATTGATGGCTTTGTATACCGATATTGTAGAAGAAACTGCAATAAATCTTCAGTGAACAATTTACCACTTTATAATTTATTTATTTACTTTTCAGAGCTCTTTTTAGTAACAAATTTTTTTTTNCTTCAGTGAACAATTTACCACTTTATAATTTATTTATTTACTTTTCAGAGCTCTTTTTAGTAACAAATTTTTTTTCTTCAATTCAGAGTAACTTGCTTTTAAACTGAGCTATTTCGAGCTAATGTTTATAGCGAACTCCACTTGAGTCTTTGCTTACGAAACATTACAGGCTCTTCCTGCAAGGTAAAAAATGAAAAAATGGAGTTAGTCTGTTTATATAGAAACCCGTCAGCAGCTCGAGATCAAGCAAAACACTGCAGGTAAGCTGAGCTCAGAGTGCTTAAACAGATCGCCAAAGCAGTATACAATCCACTTTCAAATCCTGGGAACAACAAACATCTAGACTCACTGTTAACACCAAAAACCTACTAACTGTTTTGTNCAATCCACTTTCAAATCCTGGGAACAACAAACATCTAGACTCACTGTTAACACCAAAAACCTACTAACTGTTTTGTACAAACTGCACTTCGAAACGACACTCAAGGGGGCAAGTCTCCGAGTTGGTAACTGTGCGCAGGCTGTGAACCACGTACGGTAGTGACTAGGAGGGGGTCGATTTGCGAGGAGTGGGCTCGGCGCATGCAGCGGCGGGAAGACGGGGCTGCGGCATGCCTTCAGTTGGCTTTCTTCGCTCCTCTGGCCTTCCAGGCAGTCACCAGGTTCCAGGCAAAGTACAGCGAGAAGAAGTGCACCTGCATCGCCACAATGATGAATGCATACCACAGCAGGGCGTACGGGTACCCCTGCACACAAACACACATAGTGACCTGGTGAAGAGGGCACAGTTTGGTTTACAATTACCAGTGCTACCACCAACATATATTGCACCAACATCTGGCAACGGCAGCCATCTGACCACAGTCAACTCTAGATTCTTCGACCTTCTATTGCTCTCGAGAAAAAGGTCACTTTCTTGAAGGGATTGTTACTGGAATTGGACCAATTTTGACCCACTCCACAACCACTATACACAAAAATTACATTAAAACTGCACTATTTCATGGGAAAACCACACCTTATACCTCAGATTTTTACAGGGTCCCACAGTTTTCAAGAACNTTAAAACTGCACTATTTCATGGGAAAACCACACCTTATACCTCAGATTTTTACAGGGTCCCACAGTTTTCAAGAACAACTACATAAAATTGCTACCTTTGTAAACTGGAAACTAATCAATTTTGAACCCTAATACTTCCAAAAATTGTTTTTNAACTACATAAAATTGCTACCTTTGTAAACTGGAAACTAATCAATTTTGAACCCTAATACTTCCAAAAATTGTTTTTCATATGTTTTTTTCCCATGAATTTCCTGTATAAATATTTCTGGCATAAAATCAACATGATTTTTAAACATAATATTAATTTTATTCAATAGATAAAAGTCTTCTGAATAGAATGATACCCCAAAAACTTCTATTTGACCTACCCTTGTCAAAAAAATGTTTATGGACATCGGGCAGTGCGTAAGTTATACCAAGAATAAAGTACATTTTCAGTAACTATCGATTCTATGGTCATTCAGTTCCAGGGAACAGGGTTGCTATTTCGAGAAGGTTGTTATTTCGAGAGGGTCGTTATTCCAGGGGGTTTTAGAATCAAGAGTTGACTGCAGAATCTTAACGGAAAAGTTTTGAATTATTAATTATTGGAAGTTGCAAAAAACAAACAATTAATTGTATTTATTTGCTGCCGCCTCACAAGTCACATATTTTCAATAAAAATCACTAATCACACCAGAAGGCTGAAGTCTATAAAACAAGATGTTAATTGTTATTCAATGTCAACATACCCAAAGTTTCCAACATGCAAAGATCAGGCTTCAACTTTGTCAGGAATTGAACTGTCTCACCACAGTAAGAGACAGGTGGACCAACCAATACACCACCACATCCCTAGTTTGTTTTATTAATTCCTCCTTAAGTTCTTATCGAAGAACAGCCGCGAATGTGTTACCTGCCAGATGAATACGTCCTCTGCATCGTCGTCGGAGATGTAAGTCCAGAGGTCTGGGAAGTAGTAGATGGCAGCGTAGAGAATGGGGCCGAAAGCAAACACCACAATGCCAGTCATGTACCTCTGCATGGTCTTGATCTGGTTCTTACGTGCGGCGGCGAGCCCCAGGAAGGACAGAAGCAGGCTCACACACCAGATGTACTCCCACCACAGGGGCTGAAAACAACCATTACCATGCACATTTGTATGTGTGAAGCTAAAAACATCATTTCTTAGGAATCGCAATGTCTCATTAGGAACAGAACCAGTTCCTCCAACAGTCTTGGAACTGGGAAGGAATTGGATCTTGGGATTCACTTGAGCTGAATTTGGAAAATCATGGAAAACCGAAATCAGGTTGGTCACACCAGCAGCATTTTAATCTGGCCCATCGTGAATGTGAGTACAGTGTGTTACTTCTGGCATATGTGAATATTAACGCTACAATGTGACTTTTGCTTTGAAAACTTAATGTACTCTATTTGTCTGTTGCTCCTGTTGAAGCAATAATTGTAGGAAGGTAGAAATATTTCGAGGGCACACAATGAGATCTTTAGAAACCACGTGGGTGAACTGAGAGGAAGAGGAAAGAATAGTACCCTGAGAAACCAGCTGACCAATGGCAACATCTCCTGTGTTTCCCTAATTGTGTATATTTACTCAGTTAGCAAGGCAAGCACTAACCAGCAATTTTAAATTCACATAATTCCATCTTGTGTCACCCATGTCATGTCCTCCTTCCATTTTAAGTCTGTTGACTTGATCAGCTACTGTCTGTCAAAGCGTAGCTCTGGTTACTGGCTCCAAAAGTTTAAAACTGTGCGCTGTGATGAAAATGGACCTGTCATCGTGAGGCATACCCACTCATTTCCTTGCATTAGTCTCGCTGCAAAAGAAACAACCGTGTGAAGGAAAGGTGGATTAACAAACTGCAGAGAATTGTCTGCATACAAACTTTGTCGCTTGGCTTTCCGAGGAGCAATGTATCATCAGAGCTTGATTGTGACAGTTAACTATCTCAAAGCAAACCTTCACATAACAGGTTCAGCATTTAGCCAGCTGTACGAGTATTCAGTCCATGCTAGGTGAGTTTTCTCAACCATTGAAATCAAATTTAACAATTTTCAGAGAAGCACTTATGCTCATAGGTTTTTACACATTTGTTCAGAAGCAGTGATAATCAGCAGTAAACTCTCAAACGCTATGACTCAAGAATCCTATTTGAGGAAAGTATGGAAATAAAATAGGCAAAAAATTTTTCTACCCAAAATGTATTAGTCTATTAGCCAGCAATTTTTTAATAAAATTTAAATTTCTACAACTTTTTTTAGTGTATCTTCAACTTATTCTCTAAAACCAGCAATTCTCAAACTTTCCTTTACCACGGACTACTCGGCGTAGAATTTAAACTTAACACTGAAAACCTACCCAACACCTCTTCATTAAAGAACTAAAATGTACAAACATTGATTTAACAACTCATTAAAATGTATTATATAAATCTGATATATATATATCATTTCATTGTAGGAAATTTAAAAATAAGTTAAGAAAATTTGCTGTGCAATTTTAAAACACAAATTAACATGCAAATCACTGAACACAACACAAAATGTTATGGAAAAACCACATTACCAATATTTAAAACATGGCATCTCATATCAATGGAAATACCTGGTAGCATATTAAGAAAGCATTGTGGACCACCTAAAACCTAAACAATGATCATAGTTTTTTTTTTTTTCAAATTTATATAACGTTTTAACTAAAAACAGTGATGAGACAGTATGTGAAGGATATAATTTATTACGTGAATTTTTAAGTTATTATTTTATTTCCTATGTATTTCATGCAGTATGAGATACATGTGTATTACAAGCAACTCTTGCATTTAAAGGCCAAGATAAACGTNTTCAAATTTATATAACGTTTTAACTAAAAACAGTGATGAGACAGTATGTGAAGGATATAATTTATTACGTGAATTTTTAAGTTATTATTTTCTTTCCTATGTATTTCATGCAGTATGAGATACATGTGTATTACAAGCAACTCTTGCATTTAAAGGCCAAGATAAACGTGTTATTTTACTAATATTTAGGTTTTGGAACTATTCTTAAGGTTGAATGGAAAGGAAACTTAGTGTGATTCTGTCTCCAGAGATGGCATTGCCTAAGGCAGCTACAGAAAGTGCAACGCCTGTAGGTAGGTAACCAGCGGTACTCCTACCGTTATGTGCCTCCCGGAAGGTGGCAGGGTGTCCAGGCACATGAGCCAGATGCCCCGGGGATCACATGTCACTCAGCAGCTTATCGCTTCTTGCAATTTCCCCACAATCAAGGCTGTGTACTGGATTCTCTGGGACATCAGTCCAGCAGAACAGTTTTGCTTCCTTTCGCATGTCTGAACATTGTTTCACAAATATCTCCTAGTTCCTAATTTTTATATAACAGACGTTTTTCAGCAATACAAATAAATTTCAGAGCGTACATCAGTGTTATAGTTCAACAAATGGACGACAAGCAATATAACTGTATCAGTTTTATTCTATGTTGATAATACTGTGCTATGAATATCTATAAAATAGCAAATCTGTACCACTACATAGTTTTAAATATCCAGCAAATTTAGTTTATTCAGTTGCGGACCTCTATAACCAAATTTTGTTGATGAACACGTTACAAGTAGAAAATGAAGAAAAATAAGTTTTGGTTATTACACAACACAAATGCAAAGGCTAATAATTAATGTAGAGTTTACAATATTTTGATAGGTACCTGGCGCTATACACTGTGCCTTAGAAACTTCCACCCCGCTTATTGTTTCAAAGATGTAAAGCAGCTCTCGATAAGCAGAAAAGTGAATGATAATCATGCCCCCGGACACCTTTTCAGCTGCAAAGACCAGCTAGTTCACCACGGCAGTTAGAAGCTAATAATGCAGAGGAGTGAGAGGAGCGACATTCTTCGTCAGAAAGGCATTAGTTGTGCAACCACTACCATCACACACAACATGAATGGCAAGAAGAGCACAATTTTTTTTAATTAATATCTGGTATGCATCAAATTAGAACTACAGTGATATCTGAGTGAGTTAAGACAAAATTCAACATGTGCATTCTTTACTTGAAATAAATATACCCATGTGTTAAATAAAAATAAGCCATATATTAACTTTCATCATACATCACACACACAGAATTTTTGTTTCCTGTGAAAATTTTCTGTAAGCATGCCCATGTTCATTTTAATATATTAATATTATCTGCATCAATGAGAGTTGTATGTTTGTGAGAAAAGTTATGCGCGAATGTAACACGTATTTTCATTTATGCCAAGGTTTTCATAAATACGAGTTACAAATATTTAAAAGAATACTTTACTGAATTCCTGCTTGAAAAGTCAACGTGAATTATAAAAGCATCCTAAAAACCTGAACATTCTGAATCAAATACGTATTACAATTTTTACACAACGAAAATAATTAAAACATTAAAATACAGCAAGAAGTTACCATTAATTATACTCATTACAAACTGAACTAGTGGCTGACCACCCTGGGAAGAGGGGAAGGGCAACGTCCCTGCTGGCTAAATTGGCTGACAGTGGAGGGGTGACCGCCACCTTGTTCTCTCCCCCTACTAGTCACTTGTGACTGTCATAGTGATTTTTATACACGGTGCTAAAACCTGCAATGAACAAAAACGGAAAATAAATGCTGCAGTGTCTAACATCACTAGCAATACGGCAGCAATACCACCAGGCACGGATTCAGTGGAAAATTTCAGGGAGGGGAGGGATGAGAAGGGGGGAGTACTTTCCTAGAAGAAAAAATATTGGCGTCAGCTGTTTCGGGAACACTGCCATGAGATGAGTTATATGTGAATAAGTATGTGTTAATGGGTAAAATTTTCTTTGGGATATGGGATTAAAATGAAAGTAAGGAAATTTATACTTGTCTTTTATGGCTTAAATTGACAGATCTAGAAGATATATTTTTGATTGGCAGCAAAATCAGCATACTGGCACATCAGAGTGGCAAGATGTACTGCCTGGAAATTTTCGCCAATGCCCAAAATGACCGCCAGTCGCCACGGGCCCTCGCCTATGATGCTAGCTGTGTAGTCTTACACCCGTTTGAAGAAGACTGCATTTATCTCAATCATGTTATTAATCACTAAGACCACTTATTTATAGTGTCAGAATTGATCACCCTGCAAACATTACATTGCTGTTTCCATCCTGGTACCCCATGTGTCTGTCTGATTTTAAAGATATATTCAAGTCAGATACTCCGTCAAGATATTTTTCAACTCATAGTGATAGCGAGAGATATGGGCGGTGCTTAACGGCTGGGGTCATCAGCGCTGATGAGATTGATTGGTAGGAAAGGGCTTATTAACATCCTTCGGTGTTATGTCTGAAGGCTTATTAGTGGAAGGCTTACAAACTAACTTATGGCCTAACTTAAACTAACACCCATACCTTAAATAGGACTCGAACCCAGAACCTATCACACCTTAGACCGGCGGCGCACCAACCGACTGTGCCACGGGAGGTTGGCAGCGCAGATGAGGATGATGCGAGATGAATACGGAACAGCGACAAAATGCAGTGCTGGGAGAAATAGAAGTACCCCGAGAAAACCAACAAGGCAGCAGCAACATCCGCCACATTTCCCCATGAGAAACTCAGGATTGAACCCACATTAATCAACCCTGTTCACAGTGGTGAGAGGTGATCGTCCGAGCACTACTCCTCCGCAGCCTATCTTTCCACTCATGTTAGCTACATCAATTTTATGTACTCTCTTGAGTCTTACTGAGTGGCATACTGAACTGTAAGTACAGTAAATGGAACATGTAGAATATAAATATTTTCACTAAAAATTAATATTACATCATAGATTACCACAGTTTTTTAAAGTAATCAACATGTTCATTTTACAAATATGGTGCCCAACGTGGAGCGATAAACCACACCGGTTGGTGTTTATAAACATCGCAGCTGCACACATACGAGCGAAGCAGCAGTTCTAGTGTTCCAGTTAACAACGAAGTTCCAGGTACCAAACAACTGATTCACCAGCAGCAGCGTAAACGGTAAGAATTCAACATTCCACGTCGGGAAATTCATTAATGAAGCCAGCAACACAAGTAACGTCGTCATTTGTTTGGTTTATATCAAGGTTAGGTATTGTGCAATTTTCAAACTGTGCAATAATGGCACAATTTTCTAATAATAAGGTAAATGAGAGTGCTAAAAATGCAACTCAGAGTAAATGGTCAAAAATTTGCAATATTCTGTTGTCTTTACAGACAGGACAACAGGAGCTTAAACATGCATTAGGAAAAGAAATTAGGCGACAAGCAGAATAGAGTGATAAAACCATTACAGGATTAGTAACAAGGGTAGAACGCTGGGGGGTTGAAACGGAAAAGAATAGGTTAGAACATGTATCAACATAACTGCCCCAAGTGAGGGTAATAAATATATAGATAGTATTTAAAATAATTATATATAAATTGCTAGCAGGAATGAAGTAAACAATGAATTAATTACTGATTATGACAATATAAGAAAAGAGTTTAATACTGAGGGTAGAAATACAGAAGTTATTACTGATTGAAATGATGAAGTAAAAAGTTTAATACTGAGCATTGAAATGAAGTTTCAGGTCACTCAGTTCCTTTAAGTGAAAGTCAATTGCTGAGGCAGATTGATAATTTTGTAAAGAGTGTACCTAACTGTTGTGAATTTCATACGTCGATGAAAAATGTCGTACAGGAAGGGAGACCTAAGGTATGGGGGGTAAAACAACATGTTTATAATGAATCAAAGCTGCGAATGGGATCAGCTGTTAAGTTGCATCAGGCAAGGTTTGCTGAGAGCACAGTACAAACAGTACTAGGTTATTGTGAGAGTGGGGGGTATCCTAGAGTGAAACATTGCTATGACATATTGTTCAGGAAAAATTTTGCAAGGAGAAAGAAAAGATTGAAACACAGGGTCAGAAAAATAATGAGGAAAAAGAAAAGGAGGGGTAGATTTAGGACGGTAAGGAAAAGGAAACTAGTGAAGTACAGTATGAGGAAGGTCGTAAGGAAAAAGGGAAGAGAATGGAGACACAAAGTGAGAACGGCAAGGAAAACAAAGAAAAAATGTAATAAATGCAGACAGACTGCAATTTAGGTTAAGAAAAAAGATACTTAATTTTTTAATACTTTGATTGTACCATAATAACGTAAGGGAAATAGGTTAATGTTTTTATTTGGAGGGAAAATTCTATAATGTGAAGGACCATACTAAATTGAGAAAGTAGGTCACAATGTGTACAGGATACATGGGGTAAATTATGATATAACCCTTCTCAAGCCTTGGGAGAGGGAATAGTGAATAATATAGATTTCAGACTACTGACCAGTAATAGGTTATATTATAAGAATTAATAATTGTGAGACAGAGTGTTTCTGTTTGTGTGTTATAAAAGAGAAATGTACAATAAATTTTCAGTGTATTAATGTTTAACACTATGAATCAATATTGTCAATTGTCAGGAACAGGATTGTTAATGATCATGTGAGGTTATGTAAGGGATGAAGTAATAACAGCAATACAATGTAAGAAAGGTTTTAAGGGTAGAGAACAAAGTACAAGAGTTTTTTTTTTTTTTAATGATGTGTAATCAAGAACAGTAAAGGTAATGTGATGATGTCAAGAACATCTAATTGTAATAGTATCATCTTATGTATTTTAATATGTACACTGAAGAGTCAAAAAAACTAGTACACCTGCCTAATATTGTGTAGGTCCCCGCGAGCACGCAGAAGTGCCGCAAGACGACGTGGTATGGACTCGACTAATGTCTGAAGGTATGCAGGAGGCACTTCACACCATGAATCCTGCAGGGCAGTCCACAAATCCATAGGAGTGCGAGGCGGTGGAGATCTCTTCTGAACAGCACGTTGCAAGGCATCCCAGATATGCTCAATAATGTTCATGTCTGGTGATTTAGGTGGCCAATGGAAGTGGCTAAAGTCAGAAGAGTGTTCCTGGAGCCACTCGGTAGCAACTCTCGACGTGTGGGGTGTCGCATTGTCCTGCTGGAATTGTCCACGTCCGTCGGAATGCACAATGGACATGAATGGGTGCAGGTGAACGGACAGGATGCTTACGTATCTGTCACCTGTCAGAGTCTTATCTAGACGTATCAGGGGTCCCATTTCACGCCAACTGCACACGCCCCATACCATGACAGAGCCTCCACCAGCTTGAACAGTCCCCTGTTGACATGTAGGGTCCATGGATTCATGAGGATGTCTCCATACCCGTACACGTCCATCCGCCCGATACAATTGGAAACGAGACTCGTCAGACCAGGCAACGTGTTTCCAGTCATCAACAGTCCAATGGTGGTGTTGGCGAACCCTGGCGAGGCGTAAAGCTTTGTGTCGTGCAGTCAACAACGGTACACGAGTGGGCCTTCGGCTCCGAAAGCCCATATCAATGATGGTCCGTTGAATAGTTCGCATGCTGGCACTTGTTGATGCCCCAGTATTGAAATCTGTGCCAATTCGAGAAAGGGTTGCACGTCTGTCACGTTTAATGATTCTCGTCAGTCGTCGTTTGTCCCGTTCGTTCACAATGCCGAAGATTTTATGTTTTACCGGATTCCTGATATTCACGGTACATTCGTGAAATGGTTGTATGCGAAAATCCAAATGTTATCGCTACCTCAGAGATGCTATGTCGCATCTCTCGTGCGTGGACTATAACACCACGTTCAAACTCACTTAAATCTTGATAACCTGCCATTGTAGCAGCAGTAACCGATCTAGCAACTTTACCAGACACTTGTTGTCATATATAGGCGCTGCCGACCGCATCACGTTACTCTGATTGGTTGCATACCTCTGTTATTTGCATATGCACGCCTATACCAGTTTTTTTTGGCAAACCTTTGATTCAATACAAAAATGATAATTTCAAGAAATGGATATGCCATCATTATAATGTACCTCCAGCTGTATTATTTAAACTGTATTAGCAGTAGTATAAGTTACTAATGAAATTTGGGAAAAGACTCATTATGGAAAGTGTTTTAATGTAAACAGTTGTGTTGAGTAATAAATAAGCTACGAGAAAAGTTGAATTACATAAAATGCAATATTTTTTTTGTAACTATTGGGATTTATTTAAGCAGAGTACCAAACAGGAAGTGCTATAAAGGAGCAATGCATATTAATAAGTTTTGTTTTTGGAAGTTTGTTGAAAGTTAACTTGAAATTACGATGGATGTTGATAAAAGTTCTAATGAAAGCGGTAATACTGGATAATACAAAATGTAAGAATCTAGATGAATACAATTTTACTGTTATTTTGCACATTCAGCGTTGACAAAATTAAATAATGAAGAAGATAAATTGATACTGTACATGTTGTCTAAAAATACGAAGGTTGAGGTGTTGTGTTGTGTTGAGCCTTAAAAATATGTAGTGGTAAAATGTTGCTCCAGTTTTTATGGTATTGTCCTTGGATCAATAGCACAAAGGGTAAGTTTTTAAATTGGGACAGGTCTGAGGCCCCTTTTTTGTCAGCACTAGCCTAATGAATAAGGCAGTGGCTTTATAGTTTTGGGCAGACCTGGGTCCCCTTTGTAAGTGCTGTGTGCTGATCCCAGAGAGGAACCAGAGTAATGAGCAGTCCACTAGAATCATCATTGGCGTACATTGTGTAGACACCCTCAACCACAAATTAGAACAACATATGACTAATTGCAATAAGTTATATGTATTATTTTCTTGCAGCATCCCAGTAGATACCTTGTCGCTCTTCTTTAACATATGAAGTGTATATTTTTTGTTATGTAAATGAGTTTGGTTACACAAATGGTAAACTTAAATTGTTGTTAAAGAGCAGAGGCGCAGTGGTTTGCAGAGAAGCCACATACAAGATAGGTTTCAATTTGGGAAAGATTTCTTCAAAATCTCTGCCAAACAGGGAGTGACGCAGTAATAATAATTATCAGGATACTTGGTTCATTTTGTTTTGTTTTGTGAGGCTTTGTAATATTTTATCAGGATTCGAAGTTAAAGCAGTGGTAGCTATGTTTATCAGTCGTACTTTGCTTTCTCGGGAATCTTAATTTTTGTTCGCGCCAGCGTTTGTTGATAGAAGCTTTCCAACATCAGTAAACCGTTTGTTCTTCTGGAACATTGATTATATTTTCACTACTAAGCAGCTCAACATGGCGTGGGGAAAGGGATTCTGGCCCATGCCATGCCTTTATTTAGTCATGTTTTTGGCACCCTGGGGCAAGGAGTGGGGGTAGGCACGAGGCAACTAGTACCCTGTGTGCCTACCGTCTGCTAGCAGAATGGTATACAGAATCGGTAGACAACCAGTACTCGGAAAGGACGTGTCAAGCGTGGCAAATATCCCACACACCGGCAAACTTTATCCTGCGGAGTAATAACTGCTGGAGTGGGAGGTTGCTGCCTTTGAATTTTCCTCTTGCAAAGCAAGTTTAGAATGACGTGATTAATAATACATAGTTGATTAACTACTGCGGCGCAGCTTTTTGTTTGTTTGTCTGGTGAAACTGACTGTTAGTGACTCTGCATACTTGAAGATTTTTCATGTCTCTACCGATTGAGCAAACCGAGCTGTAATTTACAGCTGCCACTTCTGAAGGCTGCCACGTTACAAACATGGCGGCCCAGACGCGGGGCAACGTTACAAACTGTGTAGCCTAGCACATTTGTAAAAGGTTTTCCTTTTTTTGTCACGAAAAATCCTTGTGTGTAATAAACTTAACCCGGCGTTGGTCGCGCCCCTCCGTGAGACACCATTGGTCGCGCGTGAGCATTTCCCTCACATCTCAGTTTTAGCCATTTCTATTAGTTATAATGTGCATTATTTACGGTTTTTTTAAATTTTGTTTTATTTAAAACAAATGCATCAATAAATCATTCACCCATTTAATGTATTTTATTGAATAAAATGTTGAANTTCCTTTTTTTGTCACGAAAAATCCTTGTGTGTAATAAACTTAACCCGGCGTTGGTCGCGCCCCTCCGTGAGACATCATTGGTCGCGCGTGAGCATTTCCCTCACATCTCAGTTTTAGCCATTTCTATTAGTTATAATGTGCATTATTTACGGTTTTTTTTATTTTGTTTTATTTAAAACAAATGCATCAATAAATCATTCACCCATTTAATGTATTTTATTGAATAAAATGTTGAAATTATTATTAATTTATTGGAAAACAATGAATAAAAACAACAAAACTTTATTAACACAATAAAATTAATTATTAATCAAAATTAATAATAGATTATTTAGAGAACAGTAGGGATTACTCTTTTGTTTGTATATAAGCCTTAAAAAGTAATAACAAAAATGCAAATTAAATTGTTAATTACAAAAAATTATATAGATTCTCTTATGTTAGTATTATAAAAAAAATACTGTTACATTCGTAATCAAATAAAAATAGAAATATGAATATTGTTAAAAATAAGTTATTACTTTTTCTGATTCTAATTCGCTAACATTTCAAATGCAATTAGAGCACGTAAATTCACAATGTTCATTACAAAAAGGTATTTTGCAGATTCTAAATTTTTTTTTTTGTTTTTCTATTTTTTCTTCTTGGGTAGACACCACAAATTCCTTCTGCTGAATCTTCTCTCTGCCGTTTTTGATGGGATTCATTTTCACCTACCATTTTCGTAATTATTCTCATCAGATCTATTGGTAAGGTCACTATGGAGGCTCTTCTTGCTAAGTGCGGCTTTATCAGCTGAAGGGCCAGTTGCTTCAAATGCAACCGCCTCTCTAATTTCTTGTTTGTATAAGCCTTGTACATAATGTGGGAGTTAATTCCCCCTATGTCTAAAATTGAAAAAAAAATCCTAAGAGGCCATATAAAGTTTTCAGCTTGTCAACATCTACTCCTAAAATTATAAAAGGAAATAACTTCTGGTTTTTACCTATCTCCTGTTCCTTCATCAATATTCCCTTCGGAGTGGAAGGTTGAAAGCAAAAGCACAGTTTTGTTGACTTTTGGCTTATATGTGACAAGAAGCCCGGCCTTCTGGTATCCAAAAAGGCTACTGTTTACCGGCCTCTTCTTTGTATTTATGAACTCAGAGGGTATTTCCTTCTTATTTTTTCTTANCCAAAAAGGCTACTGTTTACCGGCCTCTTCTTTGTATTTATGAACTCAGAGGGTATTTCCTTCTTATTTTTTCTTATAGTCCCTACAGTTTTTGTCCTCATTTCCAACAATTTATTTGCTAAGGAGATTGACGTAAAGTAGTTATCCATTGTAATTATTACGCCCATTATTGGAAATCGGCTCAACTAGTCTTAACACAACGCTATTGGCGCTATTATTCAAGGCATATGGCCACAATAAATTTCCAAATTAGCCGTATAAAATACCCAGGCGTCGCCACGGCGTACATTTTTATTCCATATTTGGCTGGTTTATTAGGTATATACATGCAAAATTTGCAACGTTCCCTAAAACTCTCCAGCATTTCATCAATTGTAGCATACTGACCAATGTGGTAACTATTCTTACATTTGTGAACGAACCAATCAAATAAATATCTTATTGGTGCTAGGTTATCCAATTTCTTGCACTGCTCTCGGGTCTCGATGTCATCAAATCGAATAGCTTTAGCGAGAAGGTAAAATCTCCTTATGCTCATGGTAGCCCTAAAACATTCTGGAGCTGTGCCATCATCAAGCCAGAAGTGCTCTAAATTCAAGTGTTGAGCTTTTTTATTCCTGCCAAATACAACAAACCAATAAAAGCTGAAATTTCCTCAAAGTTTGTCTCAACACAATCCCGGGATCTATTGTATTTTTCTTGAAATATTTTTAGAACTTTATTAGTATTTATTACAATATAATTTATTGTTTCCTGGTCCAAAAATAAGGACCAACAATCCAAAATTGTACGCTTGTCCTTAGCAACGCTTTTCACACCAGGTAAGCGAGTAACGACATTCTTTGAGTTTTTTCCTTTAGGAGAACTGGTTTTTTGTATCATTTGGTGACCCCGTCTTTTCCTACGTAAAAACTATCGTAATTTCCATTTTCTTGGTCACTAGAACCTGAGAGCTCTGATTGAGACTGATGATCCTCATGATCACTAGGTCTATCAGATTCTTTTCAAGGTCATGATGTGGAATTACTTCATTTTCTTCAATTGAAGTATTGGAAATTTGACCTCCAGTACTGCTTTGTCCAACCTCATGATCTAAAACCGAAAAATCCCACTTTATTCAAAAATATGACCTGAACTTTACCTACGAACCCTAAAAGAAAAAATNTGATCTAAAACCGAAAAATCCCACTTTATTCAAAAATATGACCTGAACTTTACCTACGAACCCTAAAAGAAAAAATTGTACTTACAGTCATTCCTTTCTTCAAGTAAATTCTTCAAAAGTTGTAAAATTTTCGAGGCACAACTCATTTTTCAGAAAAAAAACCTAACTCGCACTTCACTCAAACAATCACAACGAAGGGTGAAAGAATACTGACAAACCTGGGAGACAACTAGGCGAAGGGAGGCAGACCCATACATGCCTCGTCCTGTCGGACGGCTGGCCGGCGCCAGTGACGCAAGTGGTGGCGCTGAGAGCATTTCCCTCACACTCCCGCTTTTGTGTACAAAATCATTTTTATGTTGGTGACATGGGAAAGTTTTTTTCAAATAATAATTTATTAAATTGTATTTATACATAAAGAACAAATAGAAAAAATATCAGAGGGAAATAAATAAAATTAAGTCCAATACACAGTAACAGTTCAGTATTGATTATTTTGTAAAAAATGTTCACCAAAAGCACACAAACTAAAAACACTCATCCCAGTTGACGAGTAAGATCACTACCACCTCAGTAGCATAGAAGTTGCACACTGTAACCAAACTAGTTTCATTTTGACTTATTCCACAACCTCGAGTCTTTGTTACTCATTCAGAGTCTACAGAATTAATTTGAAAATAAAAATGTGCAGGCGTCAGATAACTCCACATGGTCTTCACTTCCACCAGTGCTGTGTGTAATGTGTTGCATTCTTTTAAGTGTTTGACAAATTATGTCGGTTGAGTCATTTGATTTATTTTCCTTTATTTTATGTGCTTTAAGGAAATGGGAGTGCGGGGGTGGGGGGCATCACCCTTGAATCTGTGCCTGAATGCCACAGTGATACTTTCCGCTCGTTCTCACTGAATCTGGCACAAACCCTCCTCTGTGGCGCAGTGGGATTGCAAATTAGGGTGAAAAGTGTCCTGAATTCTGAACCAAAGAGTGTAGTGTTTTCATATATCTCCTGTTGTTTTGGTGTAAATTCAGATTTAGTTTAGTGTGTAAGACTGACATCTGATTATTATGCCTGAATAAACCAAAGACATTAATGGCTAAAAAAAAAAAAAAAAANCCATGTTTCCAGCAAACGAGGGCTGCGAAATCGAAGATAGAAATATGCATTGGTTTACAATTTCAAAACAATATTAAACAACAGAGAAAGTTAAAAAAGTAGAGGTGCGACTATAGACGTATTCGCACAAATATCTTGTTGTTCTTTCTTTTTTAGCGTGTCACACTCGATAGGTATACTAATGTAATACACACACACACACACATGCACCAATGCTGAAACAGTCTCCTCTTTGGAAACCAGTGATTTTCCCTTTTTTCCCCCGCGAGGTATTATAATTTGTTTATACGTAAAATTACAATTTCTTTGGTAACGGCATAACACAATACAGGTGTGAATAGGCTATGGACACTGGAACTATCCTAGTAATGGGCTTTCGTAGCACAAACAATGTGATTAATGATTCCAACAGAATGTTTTTATAGATGGAACTTAGGTATGAAAGTTTATGTACGTATAATAGTTTGCAACATTTTTTTAATACAATAGAAAATTATACGTGATATATTTCCACCACAGTTAGAGGCCAGCTGATGTACTAAATACATGGAAGAACCAATACAGAGTTACAGCCACAGCAAAAAGGTATAGAAACTGAGCCTAATGGAATGACTAAAGAAAAAAGCCAACAAGCGAGTGAGTAAAAGGTATGAATGATCAAGAGAGAAAATGGTACGAATGAACGTCCTTATCAGTAAACGCTTTATAATCTGCCGTAACTTCTATAAATCATGCATAATATGTAGAACATATTGTCCACGAAAACATTCTTTTGGGATCATTTTCAAAAATGAAATAAATTTTTAACATTTGCAAGTTATTGTATTCTTTAAGCTTTGTCCACTAGCATCACATTTTTTTCTGTTATGCCTAAACATAAATTTAATTTGGATATGTACTTGTGATGGGAAGTAAAAACAAAAAAAGCAAGTTTGAAAACCTCTGTGTTTAACGACGGTAAAAGCAAATACGGACTAACAGCAGAAATTTCACCCTTGAGGGAATAATTTTATCAATTGTGTATCAGGATACGCATCGTAAAGTACTTACTGGCTTAGATAAAAATATGAAGTACCTGCCAAATTTGTTGTAAGCCATATTTTCGACAAGGTGTTGCATATCTTCACGTGCTTGACATTGTATTGCTGCAGTAGTAGTTTGTGCGTTTTTAACAAAAATGGTGGGACCTAGGCGGTTGTAATAAGAGGGCCATTTTTGTTAATTAGGCCGTACTTCTCAAGGCATTAATGAGGGTTAACTCTTACGTTAAAGATGTTCTGAGAGCTGTAATTTAATTTTACTTCGTTACAAATATTTTGAAAAAATATGGTTTAAAATCTTGACTTTTAAGGGCTCATACCTTCCTTAATATTCGGTTTAGGTATAAAGTGTCCCATATGTTTTNTTAAATTGTATTTATACATAAAGAACAAATAGAAAAAATATCAGAGGGAAATAAATAAAATTAAGTCCAATACACTCTTTTTCCGTGAAGCGTGAGGGAAATGCTCACGGCACGACAAACGCCGGGTTAAGAACAGAAAACTCAGTCCAATACACAGTAACAGTTCAGTATTTATTATTTTGTAAAAAATGTTCACCAAAAGCACACAAACTAAAAACACTCATCCCAGTTGACGAGTAAGATCACTACCACCTCAGTAGCATAGAAGTCTCACACTGTAACAAAACTAGTTTCATTTTGACTTATTCCACAACCTCGAGTCTTTGTTACTCATTCAGAGTCTATGGAATTAATTTGAAAATAAAAATGTGCAGGCGTCAGATAACTCCACATGGTCTTCACTTCCACCAGTGCTGTGTGTAATGTGTTGCATTCTTTTGAGTGTTTGACAAATTATGTCGGTTGAGTCGTTTCATTTTTTTCCCTTTCTTTTATGTACTTTAAGGAAATGGCAGTGGGGGGGGGGGACCACCCTCGAATATGTGCCTGAATGCCACTGTGATACCTTCCACTCGTTCTCACTGAATCTAGCACAAACCCTCCTCTGTGGCGCAGTGGGACTGCAAATTAGGGTGAAAAGTGTCCTGAATTCTGAACGAAAGAGTGTAGTGTTTTCATATATCTCCTGTACCTGCCACATTTGTTGTAAGCCATATTTTCGACAAGGTGTTGCATATCTTCACGTGCTTGGCATTGTATCGCTGCAGTAGTAGTTTGTGCGTTTTTAACAAAAATGGTGGGACCTAGGCCGTTGTAATAAGAGGGCCATTTTTGTTAATTAGGCCGTACTTCTCAAGGCATTAATGAGGGTTAACTCTTACGTTAAAGATGTTCTGAGAGCTGTAATTTAATTTTACTTCGTTAAAAATATTTTGCAAAAATACGGTTTAAAATCTTGACTTTTAAGGGCTCATACCTTCCTTAATATTCGGTTTAGGTATAAAGTGTCCCATATGTTTTCCTTTTACTTTTTTCCTAAAGAATCACCTCTCAAAGTTTGTTGATCTAATTGAGAATCATCACACATATATGCAGGTTAGTACAGAATTCGAAACTTTATCTGCAGGAATGCTCTTTAACCAACTCTTCCAAAAGCTTGATGACCCAGAACTCTTGAGGCCAGTCATACCTACCGCAACCAAAAGAGAACTCCATTACAGAATAGACCACAAAAAAGTTCTTGAAAAGTCTGCTGAGTCTTCGCAGGAACTGAGCCATCTTCTTTTGTTTTAAGCAAATAACAACTTCATATTGTAATACTCCTGCACCACCAACAAAATGTTTTCTAGTGCTGCTTTGTTTTGATATCTGCCCAGTCAAGAAAGCAGGCTAACTTTATAAGATAAAATTGATTTTATTTGCCATTCCCAGATTCAAGTTCTAAAGTGTAATCAATTAAATTATTATTAACATTAAATAAATGCTTTAGCTTCTTTTATCTGTTTATGTATTTATGTTTCCAGAAGCCTGTAGTATGCAACCGAGTTTGCCTCTGGACGATAGAACTATCATAACTCTGAGTAGGAAAATTATGATGAAAAAACTCCTGAATACCAGGACCGTTAACTGTCTAAAACTTCTCAATATTATATTTTTAATAAAATTTTAGACACAATCTTTTACAGAATATTAATTTTTTTAATTTAAAATCAAAAACTTTCAATTTCCTATTTAAAGACATTTTCAGTGCATTGTACACACAACAAAAATGTGACAATATTTCAGAAAGACATAACACAGACAAACAAAAGAATTTTGTCCCTTCACATAAGATTAAATAATTATGCTTAACGAGAAAGCTTGAATACTCTACACTAGTGATGCAACAAATATTCGCATTCGTGAATATTCGCATGTTTTTGAACATTCGCATTTGCAAAAATGATGCCAATATTTTGCAAATGTATTTGGCAATGAAAATGTTTATTAAATAATAATGCAACCGCTATGATTAAGACATTTATATTTATTTACATATTTTTCATGTATAAGAGTGTATTTTAATGATATTTGGGAAACAGCCTTGTAGTTAACAGAAACACACTCTTGATATTCTTTTATTCTTATTTACCTAAGCAAAATCAAATTAAGGCAGGAATTTCTTAAAACTTCTAAACTATATTATAACACAACTGTATGATCAAATACCATTGAACTGCTTTAACACAAAACAATGGAATAAGATATAACCCAACCTTTTTAATTATACAAATCAACTTTAAATGAGATCTTTTGTAAAAACACTTAACAATATGCCTTTATGCAACCTAAAGGGTATCTTATTCAAATATGTGAGATCTTTTAATGAACTAGTAATCATGTTTAATTGTAAATCAAATCGACTTCTTATGAATAAAGTTAAAAATATATTGTGAAGGAAAACAAACAATATAATAATCTTCTTTTCAATTAAAACAAATATGTTCTTAACATTTTGTTAATTTTAACTTTGGTACTAAAACTAACTCACTAATTATGTAATTTTTAAGATATCCATTAAACATTACTTCTTGAAATCGAAAAATAAAACTATGAAAAATTGTTTATATCTAAGCACAATTAAGTGAAACACTTATTAATTAAATAAGAGTAGAGGAATATTAAACTTCAGAAATAGAAGTTTTGATGCCTTTTCTCCTTGCAGCCTATTTCGGTGGGGTGTGTAAACAAGACCAGCCCCACAAAAGACCCTTTCGCTAGGCACACTAGTGGGTGGTGTTACTAAATATTACCTGGCTATGGGAGAAATAATGCCATACTTCTTATTATTTACCGCCCACCATGTAAGTGGATCTCTGGTTAAAGAATTTTTGAAAAATTTTTATTTGTATCTCAGGTCAATAAAAGTTGCCGTAGCAAACAATACGTAATTTTCC
>NQII01000422.1:417778-432538 GCA_002778355.1 Clitarchus hookeri
TCGCCACTACTGGTAGGTATGAGCGGTACGCGTCAAGGCAAACTCAAAGTAAATCTTTACGAAAACATTATTAGCAGCTAACTTCATTCAGTAAGCCAGCAATCACGATTTGTTTACTTCGTTCAGAGTCGGGGCATATGGGCTACTCTCGGTTTTAACATGGCCGCCCAGTTCTAAACGTGCAGTAAAATTCGAGTTCGTAGGCGCACGCTTTTGGCGCCATATTTGAAAAACCAACATTTGCATTCGCGAATGTCGGAGGTGAGTATTCACATTCGCGAATGTGGAAAAATCGACATTCGTTGCATCACTACTCTACACAATAGACTGTTTTGTTGACAATGACTGCAAATAAAACAAACAGGCACAAGTAATTATTGTTTTTACTGTATTTTATTTCCAGGAAGACAAAATCTTTTAAAGTATATTTAAGTATGTTTATTTCCTTTAATTTAATCCTACACATTGCTTTTACTTGTTAATTTATGTAATTTTGAACTGCTCTGAATTTCCTCACATTTTATAAACAATATATGTACAGTGTCTTCTTTATTAGTTATCAACTGCAATGTGTTTATTGTTTTTAACAAAAATGCTATACAAATTTGTGATTAAAATTGAATTACCTGATCTTACACTTATACTGTATAGTTTATGAATACATTTTCTGGCAACATTAATTCACTAAGCTACACACATCTTTAAGTATAGACATACTTAACGTTGATATTTAAAGTTTGTTCATTAGGGAGGTGAAAGACTATCATATTCACTTACAGTATTTTAATTCCCCTTCCCNGTTGATATTTAAAGTTTGTTCATTAGGGAGGTGAAAGACTATCATATTCACTTACAGTATTTTAATTCCCCTTCCTTCAGTCCTTTATATGAAAAGTTATTGCTATGCCACAGAGCATACTAGGACCGATACATGCCTGGCTTTGAAACTCAGTTTGCAGGTTACAGTAATGAAAAAAATTTGCAAAACTCACCTACTTAAGAAGTGATAACATGAAACTGTAGACCTAGTGACAGTAACAGCAGTATCATCACCCGAACACACTCTGCGAACACACAACAATAAACGCTGTGAATTCTGAATGAATCGATGAGAAATTACATTTCCTATGAGTGTCATGCAGGTGTCTCACGCACGCAGACTGAGCAGCATCGGCCTCTCCTCCATCCCCTGGCAAACATCATGTTGCTCAGAGGGAAGATCTTCTCCCACCACCTTCCAAATAAACTTTAGCATCTTGACAAGGGAGGCCTTACTACTCGTCCTAATTACACGTATTCTTCCCTCTCTTATTTATCACATGTCTTGTGTTGTACACACGCAATGAGCCTCGGCTTAGGAGGGCTTCGGTAGGATTTCCAACCTTCCAACCCTAGCTATCAACATTATTCAAGTTGGCAATGTTTGTTGAAATTGTTATATGTACTACTTATTTAATTAATGATTTTGTTTTGTAATTTGAAATTTTTTTATTATTTATTATTTTATAATAAACTTTCCTGAGAAGACTATTTTGTTTAAACAACACAATCGCCTACTTACTCAGAAATGTATTATTTGTGCCTTAAATTATTATGTGCAAAATGGACATATAAAACAAACAGTTCACACGCTACATAATAGGAGTCCAATACACGGAAATATGTAAAAATCAGGAACTAGCGGTCATAGTGAGTAACAGCTATAGTTGAGAAATAGGACTTCTTTAAAGCCATATTTTCTAATAAGTTGTAAAGGAAGTTATTCGTATAACATGCATACGCCAAACAGTGAAAGTGAACAGTGGTGTAGCCACATAATCTATAACAGATTATATTGTACANGTATAACATGCATACGCCAAACAGTGAAAGTGAACAGTGGTGTAGCCACATAATCTATAACAGATTATATTGTACAGAAATTGCAGATTTTTATCAAAATTTAAGGATTATTAATACTTTTAATACTAGATGTTGACAACCTGATGGGCCAAAATCCCCCTTGGCTTCGCTCTTGAAGGCGATAAATAGCACGGTTATGTCGGAAGATCACCAACAGCTGAGGAGACGTCTCAGTGCCAGGTCATTGACGCTCCCCATTCTGAGGATAACGGTGACGTGTAACGCATATTGGGAGTAGAAGCCTCGCTGAACCCCTTCGCGAGCGCCTCAGTTGACACGTGTCACGTGGACAGCCAGAACGGATCGCAGTTACACGTGTCAAGGTTGTGCCGAGTAAGAGCTGGCATATCGCTGAAGCACCTGGAAGGCGCTACGTAAATACGTAGGAAAGGGGGAGAAACTGCAGAGCCAAGCAAGAGCACCTCTAGCTTCACGCCTGAGAAAACGGCTGATCAATTGAAAGTGGGGCCACGAATACTCCACACCCCTACCACCCTTTTAGCCAAACCGCGGAAGAATAAGCTGAGATGGTAAATTCCAGACGCAAGATCACCACTCCCCCCCCCGCGAACCATGGCATGTGGTAGAAGGGTTTGTACTGCAGGCAATCACCTCCCCCCCTCCCCAACAAAAGACACGTGCCGACACTTAGGGAGGGAAACTAGAGAGCATATAAGCCAATTTACGCGAGAAGGGATCCAGTTCATTATCACCGCGTCGAGATAAGCAGTTGCGTCAAGAAATCGCAGAGGACGTCAGAACGAACCCAGAACAGCAGTCCAGGGGAGACTGCACCAAACGCAGGCCTTTTCCAAGGCCGCCCACATCGCCGGATCTCATTCACAGCAGACAACATACTAGCACCACCAGCAGAGTTAAGTAACAAGTCGCCATCCAAAGAAGCCCTCCCTCCACCCCGACGTCGCCCACAGTTAATCCGAGTCAGCCAAAATAGAGTACCACACCTCGGAAGTGTTTCTGTATGTTTTTTTTTAACTCGAGACAATATATCCATCCAGTNGAGTACCACACCTCGGAAGTGTTTCTGTATGTTTTTTTTTAACTCGAGACAATATATCCATCCAGTAAAGTGAAATACCAAATAACTACCTTATTGATACACCCTCAACCTTCAAGGCACCTTATAGTTTGTGCCTGGAGGAATTAACTCCGACCCTATGAACAATCCTGTATGCCACAGGTGGGGAATAGCGTCAACGGTATTCCATATTCACCACAGCATGCACTAGTAACAACACCTACTTCATTATTGGCTAGTGATGGCTTGGCTATTATAAACTGTCAACGGCAGTCATATGACAATGATGCAAACATGGCGGGGAAATACAAAGTGCTTGAGGACAATGAGTTGGCTTACTTTGTTCCATGTACTGCACATTCTCTCAGTTGGAGCTCATGCGGCTAGTGATTACACAGAGGCAGTTGCATTTTTTTGGCACAATCCCAACGCCTTCATGCACTTTTTTGCAGCATATACTTACAGATGGGAAATGTTGAAAAGGTACGAGACAATCAGTTTCAAGGCAGTGAGTAGTGCAAGATGGTGAACAAAGCTGAAAGTTGTACAGGCAGTTCACTTGCCTCTAAAAAAAATCATAAATGCTCTTAAATTATCTTAAAACCAGTTTTGCAATGGAAAAATAAACAAAATCAGAGACAAACTTACTTTTGTTGAATGTGAATAAGTTTAAATTCATTGTTATGTTGTGTTTCAGGCAAAATATTTAAGTCACATTGATTGTGTAAATTAGTTGGTTCAAATGGAAAACATTACCATTGATGCCTCTGTGAAAAATGTCCATAGTTTCACAAATTTTTTTAGAGCTCCCTCCCTCCCCCCATCAATCAAGAATTACTGCACATGATGTAAAAGAAGCCCAAGATATTACCAAGAAATTTTGTGAGTAATCAAATTTCAGAGAGTTTAGGCAAGGCAACAATACAAGAAATAATGTTTGATGAACTCTGTGAAGATGAGAGAGCACTGCTGTCTAAAGAGGACACACTTTAAGTCAAGGCTGCCCAACCCATTTTGGAGGTGGGCCATAATATCAATTCCATGTCAGACGGTGGGCCACCTACNTTTAAGTCAAGGCTGCCCAACCCATTTTGGAGGTGGGCCATAATATCAATTCCATGTCAGACGGTGGGCCACCTACCTAGTGAATAATATTGCCTACAGTTATGATAGATATTTAAATTAAACAAAGCTATAAGTTACACATAGTTTAATTACAATTGAAACATACCAAACGTCAATGAGACCTATGAAGNTTTAAGTCAAGGCTGCCCAACCCATTTTGGAGGTGGGCCATAATATCAATTCCATGTCAGACGGTGGGCCACCTAGTGAATAATATTGCCTACAGTTATGATAGATATTCAAATTAAACAAAGCTATAAGTTACACATAGTTTAATTACAATTGAAACATACCAAACGTCAATGAGACCTATGAAGAGGTTTTTGAGCTAACAGTTGATCAATATTTGGTGACAAATCGGAGGTCGACAGTAAAATCAAGTCTGAAATATGTTTTGCTGTTAACGAAGTACAGTAATTGTTTTTCACATAGCTGAAAGTTGAAAAAACCTTTTCGCAGATATATGTTGAGCCAAATCTGCAAAGCACGACCACACATTGCCGGAAAGTCTTCCTTTGGTACCACTTTCCAAAATTTTATGAACATTTCTGAAGACCGCTGTGGTTGTGAAGAAACTGTTTCAGTAAATATCTGTTCCAAGGAAGTGTGGTTTTGTATTTTGGTGATTTCTAGCTGGATATTACATTACTTCATTAATGGTAATTGAGAATGGGTTCATGATAAGCAAAATATTTGTTTTATCTGATTCAAAATCCTGAAATCTATTCTCAAAAGACTGTAACAACGATTGTATTTGTGATTAGTATTTCGAGATATCAATCAAAGTGTTTTCCAGTTTTCCTATCATATCTATGAGCATTTGAAAATGATTGATATTGTTTCTGGCTAAGTTCGCCAACAAAAGGCTTAGTTTTGCTTTGAATCCCTGAACCAAATTTAACATTGTTGGCAACGAACAATCCTTTCCTTGCAGCTTAAGGTTAAGTATGTTAAGGTAATTTGTAATATCGACTAAAAATGCAAGATCGCATAACCACAATTCATTTCTAAGTAGATCTCTCTCAGCAGTCATTGCCTGCTTTTCTTCTAAAACCTCCAAGACCTGTACCCCCAAAAGAAGGAAATGTTTCAGCATTTCACCCTTAGACAGCCAGCGGACTGCACAATACAGATGCAACTCCCCGTGTTAATTTATTTCGTCCTTAAATAGAACCCTGAATGGTCTTTGATGAAGCGCTCTGGCCCGAATATAATTAATGCAGCGCACTACAGGANTGTCCTTAAATAGAACCCTGAATGGTCTTTGATGAAGCGCTCTGGCCCGAATATAATTAATGCAGCGCACTACAGGATCAACAACTTCATCAAACTTCATATCTTTGGCACATAGAGCTTCCTGGTGGATGATACAATAATATGAAAACAATTCCCGGCCTAAGGATTGTTTTAACAAAGCAACACAACCATTTGTTTTTCCAGTCATTGCGGGTGCTCCATCAGTACAAACAGAATCCAGTTTTTCCCACGCCAAACCCTTTTTTTCAACTTTTATAAATATGTCCTACCCCGGTATTTGTAGTTTCTAACTGGCAAAGCTCCAATAAATCTTGAAATACGTTGAAATTTTCATCAACGTACCTCACGAAGATGGCTAGTTGTGACAGACTCGTCAAATCACAAGTTTCATCCAACGCCAGCGAAAAGTATTTGAATTTCGTAACTGTATCCGTAATTTGGCTGCTAATATCATTTGACATATATTCCACTCGTCTTGTCACAGCATTTCCTGAAAGTGAAATACTGTCTGCTTTAGTTTTCAAATTTTTATCATTGCAGTTCTTTGCAAAAATCGACAAAGCTTCTTTCACAATTTCCCCATCCGAAAGAGACTTCTTTTTTGTTGCTAAGAGTAAAGATATCTCGTATGATGTTTTCACCATAGATTCAAGTTCGTCAAATTTTTTTTCAAATAGATTCTGCTGGCCAAATATTTATTTTTTCTTTTAGCTCCATTCTAAGAGCACTTCCTTCCGGATAATCTTAGTTGATTTTAAAATGATTTTGTTTAAAATGCCGCTCTAAATTATATTTTTTGGCGATGGCTACTGCAGTAGAACAAACAAGACATATGGGCTTCAGTGCTTTGCTCTCAGTAAACAAATATTTCATCTCCCATTCTTCATGAAATGTACGAGGTCGATCCTTTAATTCCGATGTACTTGGTTTGCTGAAAGTCATTCTGGAAACAAAATAATAAAATAAATGATTAGCTGTTCCTTCTGTACCACGTCTGATATTAAAATCTAGCACTTGCCTTTTTTTCATAGCTACGCCCCATGTGTAAAATTACATACATACTTGATTTTTATGTGCCTACGTTTAAAGCTGGACCTCAAGCTAAAATACACGACTCCGTTACAGTTTTATTATAGTAGTATATTGATTGATTGATGGCAATTTCAGCACTAAATCGCAATTTTCCCTCCTACACTTTGCGATCCTACCTACCTACTTGAAAATAGCGCGCAATTCCAGAAATAATAATAATAATAAATTTAATTAATAGGAACAATAAAATAGTAATATTAATACTCAGTACTTACCAATGTTTCCATTTCTATTTTACATATATTTTGTTACTATATTTTTATATGAAACAATCGTTCTCAGCAGGCCACAAATGCTTGCAAAGACAGATCCTGCTCAGCTAGCCACCTGGGTATGGTTCTGGTGGACAGAGACGTATCTCCAGCTGCTGTGACATGACCTTGGATGGAGCATAGCGATGCCCGTGGAGTGCTTACAGCCTGTCGCACGATGAAACAATCGTCTCTGCTCGTGGTCTTCCAGGGTCAACCCAAATGTTTTCAACGGGTGTGCGTACCCTCCTGTTCATACTGTGTCCAACACTGACTCGCAGTGTAGGCGAAATGGTTCCAGTGGAAAGCAATGCGCTGAAACTTCCAACCTGCCTCTCGGAAGCAGACGTTGCAGCCTCTCTCAAACTCATCTAGCTGGGGCAAAGGCTTGACAAATGACCATCAGGGCACGCTGCGTGTTCACTCAACTTGGCTCTGCGACTTACACTGCAGAAAAGGACTTAATTGGTGTCTGTCTTACAGCTATGAATGATGGAGGGCCACATATGCCCCCTAGTGGCACATCCACGCAAGACAACTGCATTAAACGCAACTGGGACACATGTCGGTCTATGACGATACTGTGTGGCAACCTTCATTGTACTCGCACAATTCCTTCATGGTAATCAATTTTTTTTTGCAAATGAGTGTATATTTATAAAAAAAAGGTACAGTATATATTTAGATTCATGAAACAGTTACCATACACAGAAAAGTGTATAATGCAAAAACACGAAAACACATGTGTACAGTTAAGATCATGCAAATAAAATTGCTGTAACCAGTNGAAAAGTGTATAATGCAAAAACACGAAAACACATGTGTACAGTTAAGATCATGCAAATAAAATTGCTGTAACCAGTACAACAATGAGTAGTTTTGGCACACAAATGATGCGTGTTCTTTAAAAGACTTCAACTTCACAATATCTGTTAGATGCCTACTTCCATGTAAGAGATGGTGGGAGCAAGAGAGCACAAGAAGGGGTGGGCATGAGTGGGATAGAGNGTTAGATGCCTACTTCCATGTAAGAGATGGTGGGAGCAAGAGAGCACAAGAAGGGGTGGGCATGAGTGGGATAGAGTGAGGGCATGAAGGGGATGAGGAAGCGTGAGTGAGTGAAGAGATTTGGGTGGCTCTTAACAGAGGTCTTGAGAGCCTACAAGGATAAAGCGAGGTGAGTATGGAGCAGTTCCGGAATGAAGGGGCGGGGGAAAATCGAGATCCCAGAGAAAATCCACCGACCAGTGGCATCGTCCAGCACGATTCCCACATGCAAAAATCTGGGTTTGCCTAGGTGGGAGGCGAGTAGTCTAACCACTACACCACCGCAGCCCCAGGGGATGAGGGAGAGATTGAGTGTGTTAAGTATTAATATTTTCTGCCTATAATAAAAAATGGCAAAAAAAAAATTCCAGGTTGCTTTCTAAATGACATATCTCTGAATTCTACTTTCTGTTATCTTCACCAGTCTTGTAAAACATTCATGGAAATGCACGATACTGATAANACATATCTCTGAATTCTACTTTCTGTTATCTTCACCAGTCTTGTAAAACATTCATGGAAATGCACGATACTGATAATCGCAGACTCCAAACAACTGACGTCTAATTGAAAATGTTATTGCTATTGCCTCTTATGTCCTACCTTTGCAAACATATATCTTAGGTAAATAGTGCAACAAATANTTGAAAATGTTATTGCTATTGCCTCTTATGTCCTACCTTTGCAAACATATATCTTAGGTAAATAGTGCAACAAATGAAGAGTCCTCTGCAGTTGAAAAATAAATAAATATCTTGAGATCACTTAAGTATTGAGAAGGAAAACCTCAGAAATTGGGGGTGGGCGGGGGGTCAAAGACTTACATTTCTTCTTCTTCAAATTTTTTCAAATTAGGAACTCTCTCAAAGTTTTAAAGTTCCTGTGTACACCCCTTGGTTAACAACACAAAGTTTAAAATGCAGTAGTAAGCTGCATATTGCAACCAAAAACTATAATTCAGAACCTTAATTATTATCAGTGTAAACCAAAAATATAAACATTTCAAGTGTAAGTAATGTTACAAAATTACATGATGGTGGAAAAATATTATGAAATGAGGTAGCAACAATGCTATTCAATGAATCACAGTGAAATTTAAAACAAATTAAATACAATGTCTGAAATTTTGTGAACGAAATATGGGAATGGTGGGGAAGGGACCTAAAAGTACTGCTTAAATAATCACTACTACTGTTGTACGTTTATGCAAAAATGAAGAAAACTGGTATTTTTCTAAATATGTCTTTACACCGTATAGAGACACTTTGGAAACTCTAAAACTGCATTTAGTTCATGCCAACTAACTGTCCCATCATAAAGGTATGAAGCATTGCAAAAATAAGCTCAACATTTGCAAGCAAATTTCATGATCTAGCATGTTGAAGTGCACTACTAAATCAAGAATTTTATGAAAACACTGTTATATACTGACAGAACAACATGTGTGTACATAGCAGCAGTGAAAAAAATTATATATATAAAAAATATATTGAATGCATCAATATTATATTAAGATATAGTTGTGCTCGTGCTTTCCTTAATCACATATAGCTTAAGGTGCCCATATACCCAATGAGTGAACGGTGTTGCAGTGTGTCTAAAATACAAGTTTTTGTACACAGAAACTGCTGCACATGTTCGTAGTCTTTTCATATGGAAATTAATCACGTTTCAGTCTCGGCCTGCAAACCATTTTCAAGGCACCCCGCACAAACGAAACATGATTTTGGAAGTATTTGAAATTGCTAACAAAAGGCATTTTCAAGGTGTTATATGATAAAATGTACTTCGAAAAGTGGCGTGAATATGATATAGGGGACTGCGTTGAAGTTTTGTACAGCACTTACACTAGTATAATTATAGGGTCAGTGCAATAAATTTAGAGAAACGCACATTTCTGTGGCATGTTTTGCAGTTGCTCAGTGTTCATCAGGTGGCGCTATCTTCGGCCATTGACCACACCAACCTGCAGGGTAAAGGATGAGAGAGAAAGGGACCGGCTATGGCACGCTAAGCCGCTCCTCCCTCTCGCTGCACAGGGTGTGTAGTAATTGTGTATGAATTGAGCTGTGTGAAGGAGTCGCGGAATTCTTTCCGCTAAGTGAAAAATTGTTAAGTTTTTTCTTTTGAGTAATTATATTGTAGCACTGGAAGAATGAAAGCTATTGAAGATGAAAGAATACAAGGGAAGAAAACCAGGCTAAGGTTACACGCAAATTGCAGGAAACGAAAGTGGAATAAAGGAAGAGTTAACTATTTCAACGGCAGCCGGTAGGTTTTATTCTCATATGAAAGTATTCTGGGAGTGATGTTGTTTATATGTGTGTGTTTTTCATATGATATATTTAAGTGTCTTTCCATATACAGTATGCTGATCTTTATTTTACGAAAATCACTATACTCAGTTTAACGTTACTGTTACTTGACACGAAAATTAAACAGCATCTTAAACTTTTAATGAACTTCTATTTCTGACTTCTTGTAAAATAAGTCCAACGTGATAACAGTTTACATAAAACACAGTATATTATACTGAGACCACATTTGTTTAACAATCATGATATATTCCAGCTGCAACAGAACAATAAAAATGCATCCTTTGAATGTAACCTCTACTGCGATAGAGACAAAAATGTAAAAACAAAATACATAAAAATTTAACAAACAAAATATTATATTTGTATTAGTGTCTTCTTAGTTGCGATTTCGAAAGACCCCNAAATTAAACAGCATCTTAAACTTTTAATGAACTTCTATTTCTGACTTCTTGTAAAATAAGTCCAACGTGATAACACTTTACATAAAACACAGTATATTATACTGAGACCCCNCACTTTACATAAAACACAGTATATTATACTGAGACCCCATTTGTTTAACAATCATGATATATTCCAGCTGCAACAGAACAATAAAAATGCATCCTTTGAATGTAACCTCTACTGCGATAGTGACAAAAATGTAAAAATAAAATACATAAAAATTTAACAAACAAAATATTATATTTGTATTAGTGTCTTCTTAGTTGCGATTTCGAAAGACCCCGTTTATTTTACTTTTCATGTACACAACCTGATTAACAAACCTTTCATGGAAGGAAACTCTGCTTCTTTGTGCTGAAGGAGTTTCTTTAACTAAGTACTTAATATTTACAATGTGACTGGTAAATTTCCTGCAGTGAAACATATGTGTGGATTTTGACTTTCCATTGATTTGTGAGTCAATATTTTAGAAGAACTGTACTCTGATAATTACTAAAAATAAAAAAGAATCTTGAACCGATTTGCACGTTTTGCCGTCATTTGCATACTAATTCATTTGTATTTACAATGGAGGTCTCATGTTGAAGTAATATNCGATTTGCACGTTTTGCCGTCATTTGCATACTAATTCATTTGTATTTACAATGGAGGTCTCATGTTGAAGTAATAATATACGTGAATTATGAAGCTAATATGAGTGCGTCACATTGACGTGATATGATGAGCACATTTTTAACGGACAANTAATATACGTGAATTATGAAGCTAATATGAGTGCGTCACATTGACGTGATATGATGAGCACATTTTTAACGGACAAATCTTGTTATTTCCTTTGGATCCACAATACATATAGGTATGTCAGTTGTGATAGCGCCATATCACAATATTATAAATTTCACAAATGAATATAAAAATATCATTGAACTAACAGGCAAGCACTTTTATTACTGAATAACAGGTTGTTACTTACATAGGCTTATCTTTATTTTACTTATATTACTCCTTGATACAATTTAAATGTTAACTCATTAAAATAAATATTTTTAAAACTATTTTCACTAAAATTTTTTTTATCTTTTGCAGAACACATCTGATAAGTCAAGAAGAGTCAAACAAAATTGCAAACAACGTATGTGCCAAAACAGCTGATTCTCGACCCTCCATAGCACTNTAAGTCAAGAAGAGTCAAACAAAATTGCAAACAACGTATGTGCCAAAACAGCTGATTCTCGACCCTCCATAGCACTAACTATCCACTAAGCAGTTTTTTTAAAAAAACAAATTAAAAATGGTTTTTTGTAGGATTTAGAATTTTTTTGTGTTGCAGTTATTTTGGAAGTACGTTATTTAACTACAGTTAGAATTTACGGATTATAACTTAATGGATTTGTGGTGACTTTGTTAATTTTCCCGATTGCTGCCCCATTGCTCACCTGGGGCAGCCAGAGGAATGACTGACAGCGGTGACCTGGCTGGCGTTACAGCCCCTCTTCCTCCTCCCCTGGCTGGAGAAGTAGACAAGTTTAGAGGATGCGCAAGAATATTCTGGGAACTAGGACCCTTGACGCAACGCACCATTCAAAGAAATTTCTTGGCAATGGTGTACGACGCTATAAATATTGCAGAAGTCCAAGAGTTGGCAGTCTTTTTGTGTTATGAATCAAACAATGTGTGGTGCAGCGCGACACATTGGCGAAGGGGACAGATGACGACAGGAGATTGCAAAACGACAGAGGACGAGGAGTTTGTGATGTGAATGGACGAGAGGGTGCGATAACCAATGAGTGAAGGCTACTACTGTGCATGTGGGCGCTCTGAGTACTCTAGAACATTGCGGACTGGTGGGACCTGGACTAAACTGAGGTGAAACTGTATGATCATGTGATACGGACATTATCATAAATATTTGAACTGTCAAATATTGATATACAAGTTATAAAGTAATTCATTGGGTTTTGATACACAGTCTATTGTAACTGATTTTGGTTATTTAATTACATTAATTTCTTTGAACTAATTATGAAATGTACTGATAAGACCTCCACCCTTTAATGAACCTGGTTTAGACCACTGACTTTTAAAAATTGTAACATACATACACACACACACGTGCTTTTATAATCAGCAATTCACTATATATTATCAGAAGTTCAGTAACACTTATTTTCAAAAGTTTTCATATAAAATACATACAAATTTAGCTCTCCTTCAAACACCAGATACACACAAATAATGTACTAATACTATGAAGGCGTTTATGAGAAAAACAGCGATACATATGTTCAAAACATTACATCAAAAATTTATTTTATTATCAAGTTGATACGTTCTAACTTCCTCTCAAAATTTACAAGGAACAGAATATTCATATTGTAGAGAAACCTTTTATGTTAAGTATTTGTTGTTTTGCAGTACTTGTTATTTAAATGTTAATTAAAAATAATCAAAATGTTTAGTAGAAAATTATATATGTAGTTATTATTCTGAACTTTTTCATTGTGTACTGTCTGCAATGAATTGAAGGATGTAATGAAGCAATATTATTAATTATTAGAATACGTGGTTCATTTTGTTTTGTTTAACGGGGCTTTGTAATATTTTATCGGGATTTGAAATTAAAGCCGTGGGAGTTTGTTTATCGTGGTATAATGTTTATCGGGCATCCGGTTGCCATTTCACGATTTTTAATTGGTTACCTTTGATACTCTCAGGAGAGGGGGGTGGATACGCACGCAGAGACTAATACTCAGTGTGCATATGGCCAGCCAGCAGTAGACTCTCGGTGCTCTAGCAGTAGACAACCGATGAGCAGTCGATAATCAGGACTTGCCGAGGCCGCGTCTGGCGTGGCGCATAACCCCCACACCGGCAAACTTGAACTTGCTCGTTTATTTCTCCACCGGTGTGGGAGGTCAATAGGGTGTCAGGAGGGAACTGACGTCCCTCCTGCCTTCGTGTTTTCTTCTTGCGACGCAAGCTTTCAAGATGTAAATGAATAATTAAACGACTGTGGTGCTGCTCTCTGTTGGTTTGTCNACCCCCACACCGGCAAACTTGAACTTGCTCGTTTATTTCTCCACCGGTGTGGGAGGTCAATAGGGTGTCAGGAGGGAACTGACGTCCCTCCTGCCTTCGTGTTTTCTTCTTGCGACGCAAGCTTTCAAGATGTAAATGAATAATTAAACGACTGTGGTGCTGCTCTCTGTTGGTTTGTCTGTGAACCTCTTCGTACTCTGCATACCTCAAGATTGTATGCCAACTGTTTCAATTGATTCATAAATACAAGTATAGAACAAATAAACCGGAACTTGACTTTATTTGTTTGGTGCCTTTAAAGTTTCATGTTGCTACCAACTGAGCCACCAGAGTTGTAATTTCCATTTGTCATACCTTGACGCAGAATATTACAAATATGACACCCTAACGCGAGGCTGCATCANCAGAGTTGTAATTTCCATTTGTCATACCTTGACGCAGAATATTACAAATATGACACCCTAACGCGAGGCTGCATCATTACAAGCACAGGCATCGACAGTGATGTAGGCAAGAGGGAACCACCAACCCCAAGAGAATGGTTGTAGGAGATGAGGAGTGGCCAAATATTTATGAATGAATATTAAACAACAACCTCTATTTCTGTAAGTTTTAAAAGGGCTGTAACTAAAATCAGGAATGCTTCTTAACCAAATTATTTTCATATACCCATTATTTGTAGTCTACTCGAATTAAGAACTTGTCTTTTTCGACAGTTTTCTTTCTAAATCTGGAATTTAAGTACATACATAGTAGCATGCGAAATTGTTAAAATTGTTTGTATTTCCANCAGTTTTCTTTCTAAATCTGGAATTTAAGTACATACATAGTAGCATGCGAAATTGTTAAAATTGTTTGTATTTCCACTTAAGAGTTAACTATATTCAACTCTGCATACGGCTCCTACTCCCTTATGCTTTGTTTGCCTTATTGTAAAGTTCCGTCTTTATAATATTACCGCCTCACAGGTAGGCGCCATATTGTAACGTTGCGGAAGTATTACTTGTTGCCACAGCTTGCTCATAGGTAGAATACGAGACTCAGTTCCAGGTGACACCGATTAAGTAAAAAGAAGAAATTCCAGATTAGTTTGCTTTATACTTTATTTATCATTGAAGTTTCACAGTGCTGCACAGACGACTTTCCAGTTTGCAGAGTACGAACTTTCACAATTAGTTATCCCAGTGCAGAAAACAGCGCCACAGTAGTTTACAGTTTGTTAATGTCTTAACTTGCATCGCAAGAC
>NQII01000422.1:433535-512217 GCA_002778355.1 Clitarchus hookeri
TGTTACCACGCATCTTAATTCCGGAGATCCCTCGTCGGCGAACCGCTAGCTTACCTCGGCATTTTCACGTGCGTCTCAACTCGGAGTTGCTTCGTCAGCGACATCCCAGATGGCAGCTCTCCGCTCCCTCGCGTCTTAATTCCGGAAATCCCTCGTCTGCGAACCGTTACCTTACCTCTGCATTTCCCCCCAGCACGCCTCTCAACTGCCTGTCCGCCCCCCGGGCCAGCCGGTCTCGCGGCAACGTGTCTACTGGGGCCCTAGATTGGGGGTGCGGGTTTAAGATGGCAGGGGGATGTGACAGCGGCACTTCAGAATAATAACAGTATACGGCACACGTCAACATGTCAACCTGTTTTTCACATAACATGTTTACCACAAATATATATAACACCGTCATTAACTTTAAAGTATTGTATTCTTGAATAAATGAAACTTTAACTTAACATTTTCTATAACTTGTAATATTTATGTCGTACACAAAGCAAATTAAAAACAGTGAGAGCAGCGATGTGTTGGCAACTGCTAATAAGAAATAGTTCACTGTTAAAATGTTGTTTTAATCTAGTTTTGTGGTTATATTATTTTTAAATTAAACATTGCCTATTTAAATATTTAAGTATTTAGGTAGCACTGATGGAAACATATTTCTTTGTTACAGTTAAAAATATCAGTGCAAATTAAGGTGCGTAGGCCCTCCTAACATAGTGTTTTTTTTCCGTCCGAGGAAGAAACTTGAATAGGAGGAATGGAGCTTGTCACTCTCTCTTTCTGTGTGGAAGTTTGCGAGCATTAGTAGTAGCAGAAAAATTGTACGTGTTTTTAATTTTAGTATATTTCCTACTTATTACAACAAAAATAATGATTTTTGAATTTGTAATTTAAAACTGAAACGAGATTTAATTTTTTGAATATGTCTTATAATANCAACAAAAATAATGATTTTTGAATTTGTAATTTAAAACTGAAACGAGATTTAATTTTTTGAATATGTCTTATAATATATTTAGATATGATGGCGGGATGGTTACATATCCAAAGTTGGCAGAAGTGACGACTGGCGACATGACATGGCGTGTTGCTTGTGACAGAACAAAGCGTTCATTTTTCTTCCTGCAATGTGAAAAATACNCAACAAAAATAATGATTTTTGAATTTGTAATTTAAAACTGAAACGAGATTTAATTTTTTGAATATGTCTTATAATGTATTTAGATATGATGGCGGGATGGTTACATATCCAAAGTTGGCAGAAGTGATGNGATGGCGGGATGGTTACATATCCAAAGTTGGCAGAAGTGATGACTGGCGACATGACATGGCGTGTTGCTTGTGACAGAACAAAGCGTTCATTTTTCTTCCTGCAATGTGAAAAATACTTAAAATTACCACATCAAATTTGTACATGTGCTTTTTAAACGTACCCAGGAAAAGTTACGATGTTGATATATATCTGCGTTTCCATGGCAGGAATGAGCATACTGTATAGTGTGTCGTGACCGCTGCATTTCAAGAGTATTGTTGCCTTTACGTTGCGCTGGGCCAGTGTGTGATTGCCAATATTGGAAGTGCGAAATTCATACGTTTTAACCATAAACTGTTTTATGAAAAAATTTATTATTTTAAATTGACATCTGTTTATTTATCACAACTTTGTAACTTTGAACCAGGTGTTTGAAACACAATTGTGTAAAGTGCTTAAGTTTCTATAATTTGAATGTTTGCCACAATCCCAATAAAATACTAAGCCCAGCCAGAAATTTTAAATAAATAATTTAATAAACCAAGTAAAAACTAAGTACCTATACGAATAAATATGAGCGGAATAAAAACCACGGGTAGGCCTATTTGTGTGAACGTTCACCACTATCTTATAAGTTTGTCGCTGCTATGTACACAAAATAAATGATACGAGTAGCGTGCTTGAATATACTGTCTTTTCGTTGGACTGGTTGCTCCTTTATTTTAATATTTATTCAAACTGAGGTCATTCTTTTAACGAAATAACCCAACACACATCAATAACAAGATGTTATACAGTTCTTTCCGCCACAGTTGTAACAGGGTTAAACACAGCCACTGCAAAATATTAACATGCATTACGTGTAATGTGCTATGTCGTGTGTAACAAATGTTAACAATGTAAAATAATAATCGTAAGAACTATAGTCAATACAGACATTGTTAAAAAGTCATAAAACTGACCAAAATATGGTTAGTGGCCTAAATTGTAAACATTCGTATGAAATAGTTTTTGAAATATGACAGAATTCTGTGAACAGCTGAAAATAGTAAACAAAGCATTCAACAGTTAAAACATAAAATTAACATGGCAGTGTTTATATTTACATGTAGCAGAAGGATACGCAATCAGTAACCAAAAGTAGACCTTTAGCAGAGCGTCAGAAAAGTGTGAAGTAACAGTGAATGGAATATACATGATTTCCCTGAAATAATTATTTTAGATTGAATTATTTAATTAGATTAACAATATTTGTATAAGACACTAAAGCTGCAAACATAAGTGTTAAATTGTGTTCTTGTGTCATTTGTTAACATATATTTAGGAAGCTATGTTGAGATAAAATCTGCCATTCCTCTTCTAGACACTGAGCCATGTCAACGCTCCTAACTTGAAGGAATAATAAGTTGTAATAGAAGCAACGAAATTGTGAAATATTGGTGGTTCCGTTGTAAGTGGCAAAAGAGTTCTTTCCCGGTAAAATATAGCAACGAGCACAATTAACTTAACGTAAGGCCATTCTTTTTGTGAAACCCATGTCTTTATTGTGGCCTTTTGTTAATTGTGGCAATGGTAAACCACAGCAGAATCAACTTAGTTGTCACCGTGGGCGCGCTTCCATCGCCACAAATGATCTTGAGTTCAAAACAACCTTAGGGCTGTCAGCTCATAATCAATATTATTATTAATATTACAGCGTGTATTTTATGAACGTGTTCAAATTTTATATTGCAGTTGCCGACAAGCATCCTGCTACTAAAGTTTACATTTACTTAGTTGAATAAATTAATTGTTATTACAGTACTCACATTTAGACCATATCATCTTTTGAATATTTTGCTACTCTTGCCTCATTAATATCATTAATTGTGCTGGCTGAACAGGAACGAAAGAACCGATCCTGTAAGATAAGCATGTCTGGTTCTCTCACAGAGGCCTGTTGACATTGCCTGTGGAAAACTGCATGCATATGTTTATTATGAGTTTATTACATAAACCTTATTAGAAGGCCTTAAAAATAATATAGAAAGTGTCGCTACCATCTTTGCAAGAAAATAAAATGAATGGAAGAGAGTATTTAAATGCCATTTTCTATATGTAGGCGATAAATGTTAAATTTGTTAAATGCTGCGGCTATGACTTGAACACTAGGCATCTCCTTGTAATAAGCGCTCGGAGTTCGCCTCTACGCTGTAGCAATTTTGCAGGTAGAAGGAAATGCACAAGTCAAGAGTATGCTTGGGAAACACCCTACTGCAGGACAATGGCACTCCTAAAAGAAGGGGGGAAAGCAGCTAGAGCCAGGGTGGGGGATAAAAGGTACAGTAGTTCGAACTGAGGTCACTGTAGTCCGCCTGACTGGCTTGACTGCGAGACTGGATTGACGAACTGGCTCTCAGGTAGACAGGTGTCTTTAGTTTAAAAGTTTTAATGAGAAAAACATCAGAGCAAATGATTAGAACAATCATTTTGGTTTCCTATGAATAAAAATTGCCACTTCCATGTGTGGATAACTACCAACCNAGCAAATGATTAGAACAATCATTTTGGTTTCCTATGAATAAAAATTGCCACTTCCATGTGTGGATAACTACCAACCTTTAATTTTTAAATTCCCTGATTTTACCATGATTTTCTTAACTAATTTAAACAGCTTACATTCAAACATTTTTTATTTTTATTTTTAAATAAATACTACTGACATAAGCCAAACTTATTGTTTAAATGTGCACAGAGTTGTGAGTCAGGATAAATTGCATAAACAAATGATGATGGTACGTTGGAGAATTGTTCAGCAACACTCTAGTAAATAAATGGTAATATACTGTGACCGCAACATGTACACAAGGCAGATAAAACTAGTAAACAAATGTAGGTGAATCATTACGTAGACCTACATTTGCAATAGTAAATACACTGCTCACACAGTCAACAGGACTGTTCAAAGGTCCTGCCACTGGATTCAAGACAAGCATGGTTGTGTGGCCTACCTGTCAGGCNCTGTTCGAAGGTCCTGCCACTGGATTCAAGACAAGCATGGTTGTGTGGCCTACCTGTCAGGCCACTCTCTCCTCTTCTCAAATGGCGTACCTGCTAGTGTTTCGTAAAGACAACATTTTATGTGATTTTAGACGTGCTGATGCATAATTTGTTTTTACAAATAGTTCACAGAGGTCCTGCAAAAACATTATGTAAATTTTTTTTTTATTATACTTAAGAGTTACAAGTATGTAGAAAATTAGAAGGTCTACTCGACAATGAATGCTGTAAACAGGCAACAATAAAAGTTCACTATACAAAATTGGCGACAATGTGGAAGGGTTTTGATTAAAATAAATTAGAAATCAGAGGGAAATGGATTGTTAAGCTGGGTTTTATAGATACTTTACAGGTCTTGGATAAGTGAGTTTCAAACACTTCTGTATGCTTTGTCAAAGAAAACATGCATGGGATTCGAGTGCAGGACCTAGCAGACCATAATATAGCTTTCAACCAACCGCAGCTCATAAACTAACAAGCAAAGTGTTGAGCTTTACTAATAAACTTTTAGAAAATATTTGTCAGTTATTATTGGGCACTGTAAAAAAAAAGTTATTAGTTAATAGACTTAAAGACTAGGTGTTCAGTAATAGATGTCCGGAGTAAAATTCGCTGACAGTAAGACTCCTGATTACATACCTCCTAGTTTTTCTTTTTTCTCTTGATGTAAAAATGTATAACACACAAATAATATTTTCCTTTTCCCTTTTACATTACCTGCCTCAGATTCCAGAAATATTGGTTTTGCTTGCTACAACTCCTTAGCTGCCAGACTGAATATGATGAGACAATCAGTTTACTGAACATGAAATACTTTCTGATTTGTTCCTGTACGATGCCTGATGGTAAGTCACACCCGAATTGAGAGAGGAAACTATCCTGACCTTCGCCATTGTCGCGGAAGGGAAACTACAGAATTTGGCAAAGTGCTATTAAACCAGGCAACATCAGGAGCATTTTTACATTCAAAATGCTTTGCTAATAATTACCAGTATGGATAAAAGATAATAAAATATATATTACAGTATTTTTTTCTCTAAAATTAAACTTCCTGCTAGCAATATTAACTCTGCCTTTAACTTTTAATAGACAAAAATTTTCCTATAGACTTTCGTAACTGTTGAGGGTACAAATTATATGCTGTAACCCACTATCAATTTTGAGGGTTGAGGGTAAAAGTGCCCCTGTATTCCCCCCTCCACTGGTTACACCACTGCACATGACGGTTAATGTTTTCGAATAGCCATTATATTATATACATATAATTACACTACAAGCCATCTTAAAACATTGCATCGAAAGGCTGTGCTTTGTATTTATTGAAAATAAAGGGATGGAGAAAGAAAGCGTAACTTCCTTAGAATGTAATTAACTTGAGGTGTGGTGTACTACTTTGTTTTTACATGTATTCCTAAATCAGGCCACTGCATAAATAACCACTAGTATTTCAAAGAAAACCAAGTATAGGCTATTCACTGTAAAGTGAGCACTTGTCAAAGCCCTCTCATTTGAAATATAATAGTCAGTAAATATATATTATTTTAGCATTAAACGTTAACTTCAGAGTGCGATGGAATATACTAACTGTGTTTATTACTTACATGGAAATATTTATTTAAAAAGGTGGTTATATGGATAACAAATTTGGCTGAAAGAAAAAAGTAACTAGGGTCTCAGAAGTGCTTACTTTACAGTGAGCAGCCTACACCTTCCGATATGAAATAACTTCAACACAGCTTAATTTGTCACAAAAAAAATTGTGTGCACAGTTGGGATTGAACTTCCAACTGAAATTAATAAATTGCTACAGCTCCTGAAGTCTCATACTTCACCACTCATCAGAACTTCTCTCTCTTGTTATGTATTACTACACATCCACACAATGACAGATGTGCAGAAAGTTTTATTTCACATAAGAATATTTCAACTCAGACAATAAATGCTTATGGTCTTCATGAAGACAGTTTTGTAAACATTGGATTGAGACCAGCGTAAGCAATGTCTATGGCATGTGAACACAGACGTGAGACAATGTGTTTGAAAATCCTGAAGAAGCTAGTGTTTAAGATGTGATTATGAATACCAACCTAAAAAATACACAGATAAATTTTTTTGAGGAGAAATAAAAAAGCAAATGTAGTAAAAGTGATTAAAAAAAATTCAACAATGTGTATATCATTACACACATACTTCATGCCCTTACCTCTGGAATCTGTAACTCTTCTATTTCTAGAATGAAAATATCCAGCCTATCAAGGATATCTGCCGACAGCTTTGCCAACATCGCAAAGAACAACAGGTAGTGGAAGAATATACAATATTTGAGGCGAGACTTGTTTAGGGCACTGAAACAAAAAAGATAAAAATATGTTTATTACATTAAAATACAGCAGTCCTTAACACACAGCGCAGAAAAACCTGGCACGACCATTAACCTATTGCACTCATATCCAAGTAGGTAACGACAGAGGTCAACCATGGCCACTCCACAATGAGCATTTCACTGTCAGCAGTCGTACGGTCAGATATTAATATATGTATATCCACATAACACTCAAAAATAAGCAGTATGTCGGCAGCAATCCAGCAATTGGTGGTCACCAAATTATATCTTTAACTGCTCAACTGCAAGCTGTCTGCTAGCCAATCATAGCTCACCTAGTTTGATGTAATTTCCTGTGGTATTTCCAGATCAAAGAGAAAGAATGATTATGCACACTCATCTATCTGTGCACAAAGACATAACCTAACAATCCCACACAAATAACGACTTAATATTAACAATTACATTTTAATTTACAAAATCCTATTAATATGATTAAACAAATTTATTTGAGGATTAGTTGCAAGTTGCGAACAAGCAAAGCACTAATAAAAATTTATATTAATTTTAATATTAATGTTATATTAATGTACATTAGATTAATTTTAATATTAATGNAGCACTAATAAAAATTTATATTAATTTTAATATTAATGTTATATTAATGTACATTAGATTAATTTTAATATTAATGTTATATTAATGTACATTAGATTAATTTTAATATTAATATATAATAAAGTATATGATANATTAATTTTAATATTAATGTTATATTAATGTACATTAGATTAATTTTAATATTAATATATAATAAAGTATATGATATTAATACTGATTCTACTTCTAATTAATTAATTTTTTTTAGTACTTTTCTATTTGGATACAGATAATCAAGAATAAAACAATTCCTGTATCACAACTAATTTTTCCTATCATCAAAAATAGTTGATTTTTTAAATTTATTTTAGCATCAATACAAGACGTTTATTAACATACTTTCAATCAACTGCTCATTGTTATGGGTGCCGCCTACCTGCTGCTTGAATTGCATTGCAGAGTTTGAAACCCGCACTTTTTTACGAAACCTGAACATGTACCCTTTATACCAATGTATGAAAAGAAAAAACACTTTGTAATGATGCAGTTATAATAATTATAGTGATACTTGGTTCATTTTCTTTCGTTTTGCGAGGCTTTGTAATATTTTAGCAGGATCCAAAGTTATTGCAATGGTAGAATGTTTATCGGTCGTACGTTTGCTTTTTCGGAAATTTTAGTTTTTGTTGGCGTCTGTATTATTAGATAGAAGCTTTTCACATTCAGTGGACATTTTCTCCTTCTGGAACATTGATTATATTTTACTACGACACAGTTCTGCATGGCGTGGGGAGGGTTTCCGGCCCATGCCATGCCCTTATTTGGTCACATTTTTGGCACCCTGGGGCAAGGAGTGGGGGTAGGCACACTGCGACAAATACCCTGTGTGCCTACCGCCCGCTAGCAGAACGGTATACAGAATCAGTAGTCAACCACTACTCGGAAAGGACGCGTCGAGCGTGGCAAATATCCCCCACACCGGCAAACTTCATCCTGCTAAATTATTACCGCCCGTATGGGAGGGTGCTGCCTTTGAATTTTCCTTTTGCGAAGCAAGCTGTAAATGACATGATAAATAATACATAATTAATTAACTACTGCGGCGCTGCTCTTTGTTTGTTTGTCTGGTGAAACTAACTGTTCGTGACTCTGCATACTTGAAGATTGTATGTGAACTGTTTAATGTGAATGATAAATAAAAGTAAAAAGTAGGAAATCAGAGACTTGAATATATTGTATATTTAATTGGCGTCTTTTCTTTTTAAGTTTCATGTTTCTACTGATTAAGCAAACCAGTTGCAATTTCCAGCCGCCACTTCTGAAGGCTGCCACGTTACAAACATGGCGGCACAGACGTGGGGCTACGTTACAACTTCAGATGAGGTACGTATAATAATTTCAATACATCACGCACATTATAAATACNTGTTTAATGTGAATGATAAATAAAAGTAAAAAGTAGGAAATCAGAGACTTGAATATATTGTATATTTAATTGGCGCCTTTTCTTTTTAAGTTTCATGTTTCTACTGATTAAGCAAACCAGTTGCAATTTCCAGCCGCCACTTCTGAAGGCTGCCACGTTACAAACATGGCGGTACAGACGTGGGGCTACGTTACAACTTCAGATGAGGTACGTATAATAATTTCAATACATCACGCACATTATAAATACTATTCTCGAGCCCTCCAACATTGCTAAAAACTGCTATTTCAAATTGCTGTATCTCATAACGTACTAGTTGGAAACATGCAAAACAATTGTAGGGACATGCACTGAACTCTGCTTCAGATGTTCCAGCAATAAAATGATAGGGCCACTGCTTAAAGTACCATAAGTACACGCAGCACGATGGAAACACTGCACGTCAGTGCATAGGAGTGCATAGGAGTGATAGGGTATTATGCACCCGTGTCCATGTTGCCCTTATCGCTTGCTTTCTTCTGGGTCGCAAATACACTAAAAAATTCCAAGCATGCGGCGCCCGTAAAGCTATACTTGCTACTCCTAACTGCAGTGCGAGACTACAGACTGTGGATAGCGAACTGACAACTACTTGTTCTGGAGAGGGGCATAAGTGGATAAGAGTTGAGTTGANAACAATTGTAGGGACATGCACTGAACTCTGCTTCAGATGTTCCAGCAATAAAATGATAGGGCCACTGCTTAAAGTCCCATAAGTACACGCAGCACGATGGAAACACTGCACGTCAGTGCATAGGAGTGATAGGGTATTAGGCACCCGTGTCCATGTTGCCCTTATCGCTTGCCTTCTTCTGGGTCGCAAATACACTAAAAAATTCAAAGTATGCGGCGCCCGTAAAGCTATACTTGCTACTCCTAACTGCAGTGCAANTGCGGCGCCCGTAAAGCTATACTTGCTACTCCTAACTGCAGTGCAAGACTACAGACTGTGGATAGCGAACTGACAACTACTTGTTCTGGAGAGGGGCATAAGTGGATAAGAGTTGAGTTGAGAGATTAAAGGGCATGTAACAATTAGGTGTTTAGTGCCGGGGAGGTGAAGAAACAGGGAGAAAGGAGTAGCGATGGAATTTAAGTTGAGTTGAGGTGAGAGATACAGGGATATGGGCAGCTCTTAACAACAAAGTCTTGAAGGCCCATGAGGGAGAAATGAGGTGAGAATGAAGCAGTGCAGGATCGCAAGGGCGGAGGAAACTGGAGATCCCTGAGCAAACTCATGACCAGCGGTATCGTCCGGCACGATTCCCACTTGCAAAAATGCGGGAGCAACCCAGCCGGGGATTGAACCTGGTTCGCCTTGGTGGGAGGCGAGCAGGCTAACAGCTCAGCCACCGTGGCCCCTCTACATAATGGCCCAAGTGGATTACGACTGATCACGGTTTACCATAATACATGTCAAGTTCCTGGAATACTAATAATACATAATTTCAGTACTTCAAATATTTTATTACAATTCCAATTAAAAGACATAAATGAATTATTTTAATATAAGATTCACACCTATAAGACCTGTCAATAGTTTGGATAATTTTATAAATAAAATTAACATGCTAGATAGAAACAGATGACAACTATGCCAAAAAAAAAAAAACAAACAAAGAAGTTACAGTATCTAGTTTTTAAGATTTCCCAATGTGAAAATGCTATCAAGCAACGTTTTTGTCTTTCTGTTGCATTTAGGATTTATCAGGTTGACGTTAGAATAACATATGGCACTACACAAAAAACATTTAACAGTTTTCCTTATGGAAAAATTCACGAATAGTTCCTACCAATACTACATCTGCTGATAAATACTCTTTATAGTGCTATCTGGGCAGTGGCAAAAAATATTGCCAGAAGTCTTTCACAAGAAACATCTGAAACTGAAAAACTTAAATGTGACAGACTTTACCTGTTATTTACCTCCCTGGCTGACTTTCTGTGGTCAGTAGCAGCGAAGCATGCCACCCAGCTATCTGGTTCCATTTTTATTCAAAATTGCAGCTGAAAATAGATTCTCCTTATTGAGCACCTTAGGCATCTGGTTATTGTGTTTGCTGCACTATGGAAGGCTATTTGTACCTTTTATGGCGAATGGATTCACTCAGAGTTTTGCAATTATTCATTACGAAATTGTAATTGTTACCAGAAATGTCAATTTTGGAATATTTTTGTGTGCAAAAAAACATTGTTGTGATTCAGTCCTAGGTCATGCTGAAACTATACAAAATGGAAGTGAACAACGAAAAGCGAAGCAGAGGGGTAGGATCTTAAAAAGGACAGAAAAGCAGCAACTAACGGCTTGTGACTCCCCTAAAACCTGAGAAAATTTGCATAAAAAGCCCACACATTAATTATTTATTATAAGTTTCTGGTTGATAGCTAGGGTTTTGGGTAGTTATAGAGAATAGGATATTTTCCGAAAAATGGCAAAATTATACCTGAAAATGGTTTACANGCTAGGGTTTTGGGTAGTTATATAGAATAGGATATTTTCCGAAAAATGGCAAAATTATACCTGAAAATGGTTTACACGGACATTAACAATCACACTTAATACGAATGTCATGGGCGGATCACGTAACTTGGAGCATATACAATGAAAGATGATACAGTAGTGAGATAGAGGTGTTTTTGCAGTAAACCCCATAAAATTTATGTCAAATATATTTATATTGGGTTTGTTGAACCATTTTACATGCAAGAATACCTTTGGAAATCAAACCTTAATTCACAAAACACGATTCACAGAGAATATTTATGCAGACGCGTTGAGGTGATACAGATATAAACAACGGTAATCAAGCAGTGTCGGAGTATCATTTTATTCTGTTGAATTTGTCAAGGCTTACATTGTCTATATTCACGAGAGGATAGTACTACAACACATTAGTAGTAGAAACAATATACAAATAGTATATAATACAAAAAGTATTCACAGGTGTTGTTTACAAGCAGTTTATGTATATCGCCACGATACATTAGTTGAACAACAGAGCACAAAGACATGCAAAAAATGTGAATCGAATGGTCTCCCGGTGTCATTTTCACCTATTTTACGTTGACAGTTATATGCTGGGAGTGTGTGAAATGTCAGTGAACCGTGTGAATTTGACCATGCGAAGACTTGTGATTTACAAGTGCTATTAAGCATGTTTTGTTGTAATTATTTCCATTTGAAGTATTAAATCAAATTATTGTGCAGAAACACGAGTGTTTGTGGAGTTTCTAAACAAACTGAATAGACAATGTGTACTATAGGCAAGTTATCAGCAATATATCACCAAGGAGCATAATTACACGTAATTTATTCTTTAGTTGTTGCGTCGTGGAAAATAAGTGTAGTTTTTTGTACTGTGTAGTATTGCATTGAAAAGCTTATGTACTGCAGCCGCCTAGCCGTGTCAAATGAGGAGACCTTACCAAATTAAACCTAACTTCACGTTAGATTGTAGTTTTACCGTTATCCTGGATAAATGATATTCAAGCGTAGCTCCNACCAAATTAAACCTAACTTCACGTTAGATTGTAGTTTTACCGTTATCCTGGATAAATGATATTCAAGCGTAGCTCCCTCGCACTGAATCATACTGTTCAAGAATAGCCAAACATTATACACAGAGCCCGAGTGTTAGCGTCTAGGAAGTCCCCGAAAACTGTGATTCAAGTCATGCCGGCTGTTTTTTGTAGGTATAGAGCGCGAAGTTTGGAGTTTGCCATAAAAAAAATGTTGGCACACACACATCTTGTTGTGATTCAACAATAGTGAAGTTACATGAAGTTAGGTTAGGTCTTCCGGCATTTAGTGCAGTGAAGCAAATTTGTTTACATAAATTATGCATAAATGTTTTGTGTTTTACCCTACAATTTCCCTGATCTTCATAGCCCTCCCCCTATCACATTTGGTAGTATGTATCGCGAATATAGCAATGCCCCTAGTAATGTCGATTTATACCATTTTTCGAGATTTTTTTGGAAAAACCTTGAAAATTACTGGGTTCAAGGTTGAAATTCCCGCTTTGTTGAGCTGTTTCATTTTTTTTTTTTTACAGATTTGAGGATAAGGTCATTGTGTTGTTCTTTCAACTCCATACAATGGGAGGCAATGATAAATTGTAGCCTGTGTCGTCTTACTTGAAACCTATGCCTTGGGTGGATTGTCATTTCTGCAAAAGTGAAATTGTCATGAATGCTAATGCCAATCTCCTTTCCAAAACATATTATATTTTCTGATGCGCAGAGAATTTTATGACTTGCAGCTGGTAATTTATTTAATAAATAATAATCTATTTTCACAGTTCTTTAAGTAATTAAGTTAAGTATATATAGTTACATATTTAAGTATCTAAAGTTTCTTGTAATAAATTCTTTAATAAAAATCTAGTGTTATCAACTTCCTGAGTAGTAAGCATACCATTTTCAAATAATAAATTTTTACAAAATTTAATAATGCAATAAAATATAGTTAACCAGTACTGATTTGAGTCAAAATCGACAGTTATAAATTATTATTTTACCTGTCATTTGGGTTCCTTAAACACGTTAAATCGAAATTACTAATCACATTGAACACAAATTTACCAGGGACATCACGATATTCGCAGTACATACTACCAAATGCAATATTGAGGAGGGCTATGAAGAACAGGAAAATTGTGGGGTAAAAAACATAAAATGTATGTTGATTACATGTAATTTGAATTCCTTAACCATGTTAAATGCAAGAAGACCTACCATAACTTATCCTAACTTCATGACATGTGATTACATGGGGAGAGTATGCCAACACGAGATAGTGTGTTAGAAAAAGTATAATAAGTAAGTTTGCGTCGGTTCATCCACCCCCTGTGATTCACCTATCGTGAGGTTAGGTTTAATTTCGTCTTCTGCATTCTACATGGCTGGCTACAGCAGTACGTAAGCCCTTCAATTCCCACAGCCACATACAATACTACACAGTACAATTCACTAATGCCCTATATACACTTTCCATGCTAAAAATTGAAAAAATGATTTATGTTACCCATGTAAACAGCGAATACAGCTCGTTTGAGATCTATTGGTGATAACTCACGTACGTATGGGACACGTTAACTTCATANCATGGCTGGCTACAGCAGTACGTAAGCCCTTCAATTCCCACAGCCACATACAATACTACACAGTACAATTCACTACTGCCCTATATACACTTACCATGCTAAAAATTGAAAAATGATTTATGTAAACAGCGAATACAGCTCGTTTGAGATCTATTGGTGATAACTCACGTACGTATGGGACACGTTAACTTCGTAANATGCCCTATATACACTTTCCATGCTAAAAATTGAAAAAATGATTTATGTTACCCATGTAAACAGCGAATACAGCTCGTTTGAGATCTATTGGTGATAACTCACGTACGTATGGGACACGTTAACTTCATAACAACGCAAAATATTAGTTTCCGGCATACGTGGTTCAATTTCTTTCATTTAGATAAGCTTCATAATATTTTATCGGGATTCAAAATTAAAGCTGTGGTAGTTTGTTTATCATAGAATAACGTTTATCGGGCGTACGTTTGCCGTTTCGAAAGTTTTAGTTTTTGTTACACGTCAACATTAGATTAGAAACTTTCCGACTGCGTCAACAGTTTTTAATCTAAAAGGTTGGGTTATTATTTTTACAAACAATGCAGTTCGGATGGCTACGCAGAAGCTTTCCGAACTGCAGGCAGACAGTTTTTGGTTTTACTGACGGCGCAGTTAAGTGGGCTACGATGCCGGCTGCCGTGCCCTTATCTGTGTAGAGGGGGGTGATAGGCCTCTGTCTGTCTGTCACCGGCGAAGAAATGTAACAAGCAGCCAAGGAAGACGCATTGAGCGTGACGTATTTCGCCCACAGCGGCAAGCACCCACGACCGCTAAATCTTTCAACTTCATTCTTTTTCAGCATTTGATAATCTAATAAATTCTTTCCGCCAGTGTGGGAAGTCGAAAGGGTGCCAGGAGGGAACGGACGTCCCTCCTGCCTTCGTATTTTCTTCTTGCGAGGCAAGTTTTCGAGACGTAAATGACTAATTAAACGACTGTGGCGCTGCTCTCTGTTAGTTTGCCTGTAAACTGGTTCGTACTCTGCATACTTGATGATTGTATGTGAACTCTTTTATTGGAATGACGAATAAAAGTATAGAGTAATAAAAAAACATTGGACTTTATTTATATATATTGGCGCCTTTAGTGTTTCATGTTATAATACCAACTAAGGTTACCGGGTGGTAACTTCCAGCCGTCATCACAGACGCTTCATCATTACAAATATGGCGGCCGAATGCGCCACGTGGAATGTTACAACTTCTATTCAATTTGTGTAAACACTTGTATTCCTGCGCAATAATTATATTATACCACTTTGCTTGGAAACAATTGCACAGAAACACTTGTATTTCATCACAATACCTCGATTTAACATGCCACACAGAAATAATTGCAAATAAGTGTGCCTAATAGCACTCATAAATCACAAGCCTTCACAGTCAAATTCACTAGTTTTATGAACTTCTGGACACTACCAGCATTCAACTGTGACATGAAATAGGTAAAAATTTAACTGGGAGACAAAAATTGTTGCAGGTTTCCTGTCTCTGTGCATTATTGTTGAACAAATGCATCATGGAGATACATACAAACTGTACGTAAACAACACCTGGGAACATCTTTTTGCATGATATACTGTACATATATTTACTACTTCTTATATATTATGTAGTACAATCATCTGTTGAATACCCACAAAAGCATACCCTGTGAATAACGTGTTATAAATTAAGGCTTCATTTCCAGAGGCATTCTTGTTTTTAACATGATTCAGCCAACCCAAAAGAAATATGTACGACATAAATTTTACATGTTTTACGGCATAAACACCTCAAGTTTTAATATTAAAGAATTGTTATGTAACTAGTATAAGTAGATACACTATATTGTCCAAACTATATGCCACAAAAAACTCAGTTTATCTACAGACATAATTATTTCTGTAAAACACAAAAATTATAATTCAAGTGATTTTTCTAAACTGTATTAGTGCCAGTCTCATAAGTGAAAAGTGATGATTTTATGCTCGTTATTATGGCACCAACAGAATCATATAGTTTCCCCCTCCTGTAATTAAGCATTCACAGGAGCACTTCCTTCAACCTCTTAAATGTGTACTGAATACTACTCATGTGCAACAAGCGGATGTGAAGTTGGTTTCATGCACAAGGCTGGATATTGACGTTATCTGTGGTGCTCGAAACAAGCATCATAATAATAATGTCTTAGCTATATGAAGTCTCGATGGCAATGCCAGAGCCATCAGTTATACTTACTGGAGGTTGTTGGAACTCATCCAGCCTGGAGAGCACGAGGAATCTCTTGATATGTACAATGTCCTAAACCTCTTCCCCAATGGAGAGACAATGCATTAAGCATGAGGTGGCTGTTGAGCAATCTTATAGAGTTTCAGACCACCAACCAGCCAAGCCCCTACCCTTGCTGTCTAAAGGCACCAACGAAAAGTCGCTTGGTTAACCCTGTTTGAGTGAAAATTTTATTTGGCTCACTCAATAAGTGACCCGATTGAAGTTTACTTGTGTTCGGAAACTCTGCAGAGTTAATTCAATCGTTAACTATAAACCCAGGGTAAAAGGGCTTTAGCAGACACGAGTGAAATGAAGCGAAAATATGTGAATAATGCAACCAAAACAAACAAAAGGTATTTGTAAAAGTGGCATTGAGGGGAGAGCATGAAAACAAATAATGTGTTTTTGTTAGAACAGATGGGTGGCATTTTTCAAGTAGCTATAACAAAAGACAATCTTATACTGACCTGCTGCTGAAAACAAAAGTACTATATTTGTGTAGTACTGCTTAATAGTGCCCTTTTTAAATTGAGAGTTCACTTTAGACACAAAATAATTTAACAAAAACTCTTCTCCATTGTCGGTATTATTGAGCACACACTAAATATTAAGGCTTATTTTGAGTTCCCACCATCTGAAAACTCAGGACTGCTTTTAAGCATTCGATAACAACCTGGCTAATCCCTAGTGATCGAGTAAACTTGATCGCAAGACTGACTTAACCCAATTATATAATTTGTTTTTTTTTAAGGTTGGTAAGCAGCTCGTTCCAGATATGACTGGATATGTAACTATATCATCACATTAATGTTGCACTGGTGTGTATTTGGGAGTTCCTTTTATATATGATGTTGCAGGTATATAAAGAATTTAGCTGAATTAGTTTGGATGATAAGAAATGCCAAGTATTGTTGAGAATGATTGATTTAATTTGTGGGAAAGTTATAACGCTGCCTGTTTTCCATGATTGGCCAACCAGTTTTAGTTAACGGCTCTGTAACGTGGCTTTTTCCTTTAAGATTATAAATGTGCGTTATACATGTGTTTTGTAGTTTTTGTATCCTGTATAGCAAGGAGTTATCTATACTACAGAACAGGCCTGAAGTAGTTGAAAGAGGGTAAAACTAGGCTATTACAAAGCTTTAGTTTTAGATAAGGTGGTAGAATACATTTAAATTTATGAAGGTGTTCGAGTTTGAAGAATAGACAAGATGAGTTTGTTCTGGGAGATATTTGAATACAAAATAACTCCAAGGTTTTTGGTTTTTTTTTTTTTTGCATTTGGGGAATATACTTTCACTGATTTTAATTTAGCTATTGTTATACATTTTTTTTTAGCATTTTGTTTGTACCGATGAGCATATATTTACATTACTTGCATGTTGCACAANCAAAATAACTCCAAGGTTTTTGGTTTTTTTTTTTTGCATTTGGGGAATACACTTTCACTGATTTTAATTTGGCTATTGTTATACATTTTTTTTTAGCATTTTGTTTGTACCGATGAGCATATATTTACATTACTTGCATGTTGCACANGCTATTGTTATACATTTTTTTTTAGCATTTTGTTTGTACCGATGAGCATATATTTACATTACTTGCATGTTGCACAAGTTTATTTTTAATACACCAATTGTGGAAGTGCTCTAGATCTTTTACTTTTCTAACCTGCTTTGGATTTCACCACTGCAAGAAGACTGCCACAAGTAAAAAACCACTGTTGTTGAGAAAATGAGAAATAAAGTAGAATTCAGTGCAGAGCTTGCAGCCATGACTAAAAGGGGAGTGCTCAGCTTCCCTGATGAGGTTGAATCCCTTAGTGGACAAGGATTGTATCCTTAGGGTGGGCGGAAGGCTCCAGGCATCATCACTGCCCCATAACCAGAGGCACCCCATACTGCTTACAAAGAAGTATCGCTTGGTAAAACTGATAATCGACCAACTACATAAAGATCTACTTCATCCAGGGCTGCAACACTTGTTGTCTGTTATGCAGCAGGAACTGTGGGTTGTACATGGGCGAGATGCGGTTAGACAGCGGTTGCTTCAGTGAGTGACTTGTTTCTGTTGTTGACCCAAACCAACGACACCTGTGATGGCAGGTCTTCCGACTGAGTGGATCACTCCCGCAAAACCATTTTTGAAAACAGGAATGGACTATGCAGAACCTTTCACCATCACAATGGGCAAAGGTCGAAAACCACTGATATTCCGAAGCCTATCTCTGTTTGTTTTTCAACCGAGGCTCTTCATCTGAGCTGGTATCAGAACTATTATGGAGGCTTTCATGGCAACATTCCAAAGATTTGTGACTCAACGTGGTTGCTGTACAGAATTATTTTGTGACTGCGGAACAAATTTTGTTGGGGCTAGTATGAAGATCCAAGAGCTTCAGAATTTTTTCTCTGAAATCAAAAACCATACAGAGATCCAGAAATCATTATGTGACCAAAACATCAAGTGTCACTTCAATCCCGCCAGCCGCAGCACATTTTGGAAGTTTGTGGGAGGCCGGTGTTAAATTAGCGAAGGTGTACCTACGGAAGGTTGTGGGGACCTAGATCTTGACGTACAAGGAATTCTACACCATGCTTACGCAAATTGAAGCAGTGCTTAATTCTCGTCCATTGTTGGCACTGTCTACAGATCCTGCTGACCTCACCCCATTGTCACTAAGTTATTTTCTAACGTTGGAACCGTCACAAGCTGTTCCTGATAAAGATTTCACAGCTGTGCCTTCTGGTCGTCTGTCACTATGGAATCTCAGCAGAAAATTCATTAAGATTTCTAGCACCGGTGGCATCAGGACTACCTGCACTAGCTGCAGGTGCAAGGAGAGTGGACAGCAGGTTCAGTCAATCTTGAGCCAGACACACTTGTCTAGATTCAAGATCCCAATGTGACACCTCTTGGTTGGCAACTTGGTAGTGTGGTCAAGACCTTCTCTGGTACAGATGGAATAATGTGAGTGGCTCAACTCCGTACCACTCAGACTTCTGACGTGCCCAGTTGTTAAGCTATGTCCCTTACCCTGATTTACTTTGAAATCATAATTTCAAGGTGGGTGGAATGTTCAGTGACCCAGTGTAAATATGCAAGTTGGCAGAGACTACATTATCAGACGGTGGCGGGTGTGTGGCATACTTGAGAGACAGTCATATAGGTTAAGTTAAACTTTGAACTCGTCCTAGGTGAAGGTCAGTTATGAGAACTAAAGATGGCAGACTTGGCCGCTTCGGGCGTTTGGTTGTGGTAATTAAAGTTCTGCCACAGAACAAGTTACATTTACAAGATGTTCAGTTATGTTTGAATACATACAGTGGGATGAGTAACTTTTGTTCATATTCAAACCAACACTATCATTTTCACTGGGAAATAAACCTATATCTTGATGAACAACACTATTATCATGAAACATGATTTCTTTATTACCTTCCCATTCACATTCCATGTTCATCTCTTCCCTAACTAAAGGTAAAGGTATTAATTTTTGCCGTCATGACATATATGCCATATTTCTAAATGTTAAAAACACCCTAAAAGAACATATCTCCAAACTTGCACAAAAAAAAAACCACCACAATCATAATCTGTTTTGCTACAACAGGTAAACTGCTACGAACCAAAATGATGATGTGTATTGTTACAAAGAATACTGCCACAGCCACAACTCCAAATGAAGCAGTGATCTGTTACAGTGGAATAGTGCCACATCACAAAATATGGCGGTTTAGAATTCAGTGTCTTGATTTACACATCTGTGTCAAAACTGCCTTAAAGTGTGATCTATGAACAGAATATATAATTGGACTTGTGATATTCTACTGACACATTGAATACTAAATATACTACAACAATCTTTAAATAACCCAAAAACAACATTTTTTGACTTGTGGCAGTCTTCTTGCAGTGATGCGATATAACTGTGTATCCCCAGCATACTGATAACATGATATGTGTTCGATGCAAAGTGAGAAGATAATTCAGGCCGGTATACTTCCCCAAGGTACACCTGACTCTACACTGTTTTCTTTAGATTTTCTATCTCGACCTGCTGTTTGCGATTACTCAAGTAAGCCTGGAACCATTTGTGAGTTGTTACATTGCGGGCCTCATGGCCAGCAGTGCAGAAAAAAAAACACTGTAGGGACGACAAAGTTATTTACAACTTGTAATGACGCAGTATTATTAATTTTCGGGATACGCGNTCCCCAGCATACTGATAACATGATATGTGTTCGATGCAAAGTGAGAAGATAATTCAGGCCGGTATACTTCCCCAATGTACACCTGACTCTACACTGTTTTCTTTAGATTTTCTATCTCGACCTGCTGTTTGCGATTACTCAAGTAAGCCTGGAACCATTTGTGAGTTGTTACATTGCGGGCCTCATGGCCAGCAGTGCAGAAAAAAAACACTGTAGGGACGACAAAGTTATTTACAACTTGTAATGACGCAGTATTATTAATTTTCGGGATACGCGNAAAAAAAACACTGTAGGGACGACAAAGTTATTTACAACTTGTAATGACGCAGTATTATTAATTTTCGGGATACGCGGTTCATTTTCTTTTGATTAACTGAGTTTCTTAATATTTTATTGAGATTCAAAATTAAAGCAGTGGTGGTTCGTTTATTGTGGTATAACGTTATTGGGCATTCGTTTGCCGTTTAGTTTCAGTAAGCGTCAGCATTAGATTAGAAGCTTTTCCAAACTGCATCAACGGTTATTATTCTAAAATGTTGGGTTATATTTTACCACTGATACAGTTCAGATGGCTATGTAGAAGATTTCTGAACTGCAGGTAGACAGCTTTTGGTCTAGAGTGTTGATAATTTTTTACATATGACACAGTTTCGATGGCACTGCTGGCTCTGGAAGTTCAATTAATTTTAACTGACGGCGCATTTAAGCAGGCTACGCAGTTTCGATAGCGTAGGAAGAGCGTGAGTGACTGCCTATGCCAGGTTCTAATCTGTGTAGAGGGGGGTGATAGGTACGCGGCAAATACACGTGCGCCTGTCGCCGTCCAGCAGTTGATATCGAGCAGTCGACGACCAGCGGTAGTCTCTCAGCAGCGACTCGCCGAGGCCGCGTTGGGCATGGCGTGTAGCCCCCACACCGGCAACTTAACCCCGCTCGTTTGATTTCTACGCCGGTGTGGGAGGTCTCTAATTACTAATATTCTGGTGAGGCAACTTTTACGACATAGTTAATCAACAACGACTGTGGCGCTGCTCTCTGCTTCGTTTGTGTAGTGTATCGGTGAACCCTGTTCGTACTTGGCATACCTGAACACTGTAAGTGAACTGTTGAATCTTGGATAATAAATTAAAGTAAAGAATAATGAACCGGAACTTGACTACGTTATTTGGTATTGAATTGGTGCCTTTTTAAAAAGTTTNAAATTAAAGTAAAGAATAATGAACCGGAACTTGACTACGTTATTTGGTATTGAATTGGTGCCTTTTTAAAAAGTTCGTGTTGCTACTACTGAGCTAGCCGAGTGGTAATTTCCAGAAGTCTATACCTTGACATGCGGCATAAAAAATATGGTGGCCTAACGCGGGGCTGCAATATTATAAAGCTGGCTATAAGTGTGAGCAAATTAATTGATTAAAGTTTAAGTTAAAACAAAATTAACTGATCAAAGTTAAAAGTTAAAGAACAACAAAAAATTTTACAGTTAAAATAAAGTTTCAAAAAGGTTTNAAATTAAAGTAAAGAATAATGAACCGGAACTTGACTACGTTATTTGGTATTGAATTGGTGCCTTTTTAAAAAGTTTGTGTTGCTACTACTGAGCTAGCCGAGTGGTAATTTCCAGCAGTCTATACCTTGACATGCGGCATAAAAAATATGGTGGCCTAACGCGGGGCTGCAATATTATAAAGCTGGCTATAAGTGTGAGCAAATTAATTGATTAAAGTTTAAGTTAAAAAAAAATTAACTGATCAAAGTTAAAAGTTAAAGAACAACAAAAAATTTTACAGTTAAAATAAAGTTTCAAAAAGGTTTNAAAATTAACTGATCAAAGTTAAAAGTTAAAGAACAACAAAAAATTTTACAGTTAAAATAAAGTTTCAAAAAGGTTTTTCGTTAATGTTTAAATAATTATTTGGGTTTGGTGCGGATAAAATAATGCAATGCCTGGCCACAATGACATGATGATTTAAATTAAAACGATGAATGAACAATGTACAAAAACCATTTTAAAAACAACTTGGGATAGGGCAATGAAGTACCAGAACTTTTTCGTTTATATCAATATGTTACTTCAAAATCAACCACTCTAAAAGTGACCAACTGTATGTGATACACAATATTCTGCAAAATCTGGGCTGCAAACCATATTTTTGTCCCAACCATTTCTGAGATAAAATGCATACTGTACACAACCTCCAAATACCTTGGCTGGGTACTTGGGTAATGCGCAATACACATGTGATCGTAAGTTGCATGGAATACTATACTATGAGATTAACGCAAATTACCATTTTGGTGGACTGAACAATGAATTACGAGCGTTCCACCAGTGTTCTAGCACATTTTTCGCGCCTGTAAAACTGTTCTTTGCCTGTCTGGGATTTTCAGCAGTGTACGCAGATCCATGATTAGACATGTTCTTGCATGTGTAGCGGCACATGGTAGCCATTTGGAACAATTGTGATATGTGCTGACACAAACTGTCAACACGGTATTGAGTGTCATGTGTTGCATAACGCACATGAATAAACATGAGCTACTCAAATATATTAAATGTCTCAGATTTTGTTGTAAGGTTCGCCCTTGTTGCAACCTCCTTGGCGGCAGGCAGGTTACCTGCATGAACTACGTTTACCATATATGCATACTTGGGATTAACAATTAAAGAAAGTAGCAAATTAAAATTAATTGTTTAGAATATGGATAATTTTAACTTATTAGTCAATTTTAAAAAAAATTTAACTTTTAATTGTTAAAATGTTTGGTTAACTATTAAATCTAACGTTAGTTAACTTTGCAATTGCCTGGAGGCTGAAGATGACAATGGAATATATGCAAATACTATTAACATGCAACATATTTTAAAACTTCTAAAATAAACTCTCATATCACAACTTAGCATGAAACCAGACCAGTACAGTTACTATAAAAACAATTGAACTGCGCCTACCGCGCAAGGACCATCAAATGTGCTATTTGCGTAGTGAGAGGTTGTATCAATACATTGCGACATTGGAGCCTACCACACAGTCACATGTGACCAACGATGATCTACGACTCCGCACATAAATAACAGATGGCGTCAGTGTATCAATCTCTATATCATGGTGTGTAACTCATCGGTTGTATATACTCGCCGTCTTCCTAGGTGCGTTAATTCATATACTTCCGGTATGTTGTACTGTTACTTTAAAATCCTAACGGAATAGAATAAAATCTTAGGTTAAATTAACACCCTACAATCCTAGGTTAGATTACCGTAGTCGAAATGTACTACTTTTCAGGATTTTTTTTTCCGGAATAGTTGCTATTCTTTACATTTACCACATTTCATGTTGCCTTGCTTTGTGTAACAACAGTTTCCAAAATATGGTAGGAAAATGCAAAAATTAACAATACTAAAACTAAACTTACTGTGACGAGCATTTGAAGGGGATGTGGCTCGTGCCCCTAAGCCTCGTTATCAATCGACTTGGCTTAAATAACATTACTTACAAAGCACAACAAGCAAAGCCATCCATCTACAGTTGGTGTTAACGTGAAAGAAATAAACATCCCCTTACCAATTAGAAAGAGCAAACNAAGCAAAGCCATCCATCTACAGTTGGTGTTAACGTGAAAGAAATAAACATCCCCTTACCAATTAGAAAGAGCAAATGAATAGGAAATAATTTTTCTGGAACAAGCAGCAGTTTTTAAAAGTTTCACATTCTCATTGGTCCGCATTAAAATCTTGACATAAGATACTCTGAGATGACAATCTAAATGCCAAGTCATGCAAACAATGCAGAGTTAAGTCATGCCTAATACTAGTTGTGGACATTGCAATCACAAATACAGGCTTGTAATTATTTATTCTATATATGTTGTGTGTGCCATGTCGAGTGTAGATGGGGCCTTAGCTGAAGGGGGCATTCTAGGGTGCATTTGGGCCCACAACACAAATTTGGACAGCAAGGACAATGCAACGTCACAGCACCGATGCACTTTTATAGGGTATGAATCCAGGTTAAGATGCCTTGACTGGTGAATTCAAACACAGATCTAGTCTTCAAAGCCCTTTACATGGGTTTCCACAATGTAGAATGAGTTTAATAATGGCTCTTCACAACATAAATTAATTAAACTACACTGAAATACTCCCAAATCAAATTTTCACATTAACTTTTTAACTGCAGATTCCAAATTTAAAATTACTGCAATTCTATGAGACACACACACACACTTCCATAGTAAGGTTATGTTTACTGTAGGAACCATGCGAGGCTGCAAGAAGGCATAGATGACATATGGGCAATTCTTGTCACAGGCTACTGACTGAATAAATAACACTATCAAAATATTTTAATTTACAATTATATAACTTTGACTAGCTCAGTCCTTTGACTAAAGGTACAATACAAAAATGTTTCGAAAAAAGCTTCATACAAAGGGCATGTGTTTTGCGCAANAAGCAAAGCCATCCATCTACAGTTGGTGTTAACGTGAAAGAAATAAACATCCCCTTACCAATTAGAAAGAGCAAACGAATAGGAAATAATTTTTCTGGAAAAAGCAGCCGTTTTTAAAAGTTTCACATTCTCATTGGTCCGCATTAAAATCTTGGCATAAGATACTCTGAGATGACAATCTAAATGCCAAGTCATGCAAACAATGCAGAGTTAAGTCATGCCTAATACTAGTTGTGGACATTGCAATCACAAATACAGGCTTGTAATTATTTATTCTATATATGTTGTGTGTGCCATGTCGAGTGTAGATGGGGCCTTAGCTGAAGGGGGCATTCTAGGGTGCATTTGGGCCCACAACACAAATTTGGACAGCAAGGACAATGCAACGTCACAGCACCGATGCACTTTTATAGGGTATGAATCCAGGTTAAGATGCCTTGACTGGTGAATTCAAACACAGATCTAGTCTTCAAAGCCCTTTACATGGGTTTCCACAATGTAGAATGAGTTTAATAATGGCTCTTCACAACATAAATTAATTAAACTACACTGAAATACTCCCAAATCAAATTTTCACATTAACTTTTTAACTGCAGATTCCAAATTTAAAATTACTGCAATTCTATGAGACACACACACACACTTCCATAGTAAGGTTATGTTTACTGTAGGAACCATGCGAGGCTGCAAGAAGGCATAGATGACATATGGGCAATTCTTGTCACAGGCTACTGACTGAATAAATAACACCATCAAAATATTTTAATTTACAATTATATAACTTTGACTAGTTCAGTCCTTTGACTAAAGGTACAATACAAAAATGTTTCGAAAAAAGCTTCATACAAAGGGCATGTGTTTTGCGCAANTCAGTCCTTTGACTAAAGGTACAATACAAAAATGTTTCGAAAAAAGCTTCATACAAAGGGCATGTGTTTTGCGCAATACAACCATTATATTTAAATCTTACCTGATTTGATACTGGGCAGCAATTCTTTGCCTATGAGCAAAATCTGTTCCATCTGTTCCCGATACCATCGGACCACCTTTTGAAGCCATACCGTCGAAGCTGGCAGATTTTGAATCTGAACAAAAAAAAATTCTAAATAAACAAAGCCTTCCAGTTTATGCCCTGCTTAAATATAATACATAAAATTATTGGTTAAGAAACATTAATTTATTTTCCCCCCGGGCGAAAAAAAAATCATACCTTTCCCTGCTAGATGCCTGTACCTGGCAGCGCTGGCGGTGTAATATTGTGGGTCGATAAGTGCTGCTTCCACGCGGACAGAACGGAAACTAGAAAAAAAATAAGGTTAGGTACTACTGTTGTGGAAGCAGTGTTTGTATAATTAATCATAGCTTACTGTGATTACAAAAAAATACCAAAGAAAGAAGGGATATTATGTTGGTAGAAATCTTCATTGACTTTTGGTCGAAACAGCATGTATGAATTCAGTTGTTCAGTTGACACTATTGGTTAATTAAAAAGTAGGCTGTGTAGAATGTTTTATTGATTATTGTTTATAATGCTATGGTGAGACACACAATTATTTTTTTAGCTGATTAGAATAATATTTAAATTTTCCCCTATACTTTAAAGCTTTACTGTTGCCAATAAATGCGTTCGTGTGTTTCTTGTTAGGACCGCAACTGTAACTTGCGCAGTTGCCAAATGTGTTTTGACATTTTGACTCAGCGTTACAACTGGCCTGTTCTCGTGTTCCGGAGTATTGTTTGTGCGTGTTGTATTTTCTGTCGGCTCGTTTACTTCCATTTTAAACAGTGTACGTTTCACAGCAAAATTTTAACGTGTTAAGTTTGTAACTTCTGAAGCAGGAAATGGCAGTGGAAAATTTTGAACGGCAAGGCTGGGCAGACGGAACAATTTGTTACGGATCGTATAACTGTGGTCCAGGAATGGATAATTCCAGTGATATTAGTTATTATTTGAATGTTGAAAATCTGTTGATGTGACTGGCTGGCGTCGAAACCACCACCACCACACGGCAAGCGGATAGAGAAGTGACTGTGGCGGTGTGGTGACGCAGTACAACTGGGAAGCCGTAGTCTTCCGCGCGGAGATTTTAATTTCGAGAAATAGTTCCTCTACTCTTCCGTGCCGAAGCATCCTTTGTTATAGCGCTTGCTGTAACTGATTGGAATACAGTATCACGTGCGATAGTGAACTGAAAGCGTGTGAGATATGCGGTAACGAATGCATTGCTGCAAGGGTGGGGATTTTTGTTGTTATTGTTGCGGATGGATATATAGACTTTTTTCTCCTAACCTCCTTTCGCGCTATTGAAGTAGATATGCGAAATAATGGTGAGTGATGGAAAGTGTCTGTTTTATTTTGAACGGTTATTACATTTCGGATTTAGTTATTCGTGGCACATGTGGTTAATACAGTGATGGGAAGATTATGGATTACAGTGCATTGGTTCTCCAAGAGTTTCGGTGTAACGTAAAAGCGAGCTGGATGTGTTTGCAGTGGCGGGGTGTTGGCAGCGAGGAAGGTACTGCCTAACATGGCTGCAAAGCAAGCTGAAAACCAACAAAATGAGGTGAATCGCGACCAAGTTCAGCAAGACCAGCCACCAGACTTGGGTAATACAGTGTTACAAAATGGAACAGAAAAGAATGGTGCTCGGGGAATACTAGGATCTGATAATATTGTGAATACGAAAACGAAGTCGCCAGGTCAAAACAGCCTTGCCGTAGAGATGAGTCAATATCGGCAAGAGTCGGGTGCGGGTCCGCCAATACATAATAATTCGGGGAACAGTGAACAAAACGTTAATAGTGCGGGCATAGATAGCAGTAAGCTTAACTCTGACGGTAAATCATTTCCTCAAAATTCGGAGCAGGGGGCAGGAAGTGAGCAGAATTATGGCAAGGGTTCCGATGTTAGCGGACAAAACATGCATGGTTTTAGTTTAGGATTTAGTGCTAGAGGAAGCTATCACCCGGACCATGGACCTGGGAATCCCGTACAAAATAGTGCCGACGGTAATTTGCATCAAAATCATCCATTTAGTCAGTTTAGTCCTCAAACTATGAGACATGGGTTTCCTAGTTCGAAACCGATGCCAGGTAGCCAGATGGTACCGCCAAGGCCACCCAGCGGCAACCAAAACATGAATGCTCCGGGTGGTGGGTTTTCACCCCATGTGCAACAAACAAGGTTCTTGTCCGGTCAGAGTATATCGCAACAGACGGGTCCCACTCCTACACTCAACCAGTTGTTACAATCTCCAAACCCGGTTCATCGGTATCAAAACAGCTGTGGCGATTTCGGGATGCAAAAGGCTGCAGAGCAGGGCTCGGGGAACATGCCATACAATCAGTCGTGGCCGCCGCAACGGGCGATGGCGCCGTACGGCCCCCAGCAGGTCGCACCAGGATACAGGAGTCAACCACCGGTGAGTTCTGCCCCCGCATTACTTTACTCTTGTCGAAAATCACTTTTATTATGTCTTGCGTAAGGCTTCGTGTGCGAGCTTTGTTCATCGCAAGCCAATGACCTATATTAATTTATATTGGCAAAACACACGACGGAAGGGCTACACCCTCTGCGAGAATTTTGTGTCTGTTACTTTTATACTTTTAAATGAATTTTTAGCAGATATAAGGCGGTATGTTTTTGAAAGGGGCCAAAGCTATGTATTGTGCTGCAATTATTGGTTTGGTTTTGTTCTAAGCATTAGCTGTTAGGCACTTGTAATCAGTTAGCAAACCAGTTTGGGGCATTTAGTTGTGCCAGAAGAGATTTTTTTTTAATTGAAGTGTTTTCCGCATGCTATTTTTCNCAAACCAGTTTGGGGCATTTAGTTGTGCCAGAAGAGATTTTTTTTTAATTGAAGTGTTTTCCGCATGCTATTTTTCAATAGGGTAATTAATTTGTTGTGTTTTATAATAATGCAATCGGTATAAATTTGCTGTGCCAAAAGGTGTCGCATGTGAGTTTTTTTTTTTGTATTGGGTTTGCAGTTTACTTTACTTATTGTAGAAGCACCCAGTAGATTCAGAATTTGAATATAGAGTTTGTTACAAAATTCAATAATGGATAATAACAGTTTCGTAATTATTCAGAATAGAGGTTTTTCTGAAAATAAAAGAAAAAATTACAGAAAGTGGTATATTTCCACTCTGCTAATTACACAGAACACGAATTTACTAACTGCATCAACGTATTAGCAATACAAACCACAAATACGATAGTTGGGAGGTCGATCAATATCAGGGAAATTGTGGGGGGAAATCACTAAAAATACACCTACAAAAATACCTCAATTTAACATTTGTCCACCCAATTTTGTTATATGTGCCCACCTAACCTAACTTTACCTAACCCCATGAGTGAATCACTATTTTACATTTTTAATCTAACCTAGGATTTCATTCTAATCTAAGATTTTAGGGCTTTAATCTAACCTAAGATTTTATTCTAATCTAGGATTTTTTAGTTTTAAAGTAACAGTAAAACATACCGGACGTATGTGAATTAACTCACCTATGTACGAGGCGGGTACAATTCCACTGTCCTCTGCCAATTCAACTACCATAGTGATCTACTAGAAACCCAACCAATAGTGGCTAAAACAACATCAGTTCTTTAAACTGGCAAACGCAGAGAAGCACTCGTATTCTTCAGTTCTTAAATCATTCTTCAATCACACGGACGAGTTCGGACGCCACAAACCATGCGCTCACAAAACTACACTCACCGTGAACCACACACTATTCCATATACCACGAGACTAAATGCAGATAGCATTACATGGCGTCCGACGTAAACAAAGCAGCTGAACTGCTCGTAATTTAATATATTTTATTTAGTACGTTTTACTTATTTTACCTATGTGTCTACGGCGTATCCTTCAGAAAAGCCCCTATTCTGAATGATTACCGCAAATTTGGCATGGAGTAGTACAATAGGATAGGCTATGCCAAAATAATGTTTTGGATAACTTGGTGTATATATTTATGTTTACACTAACGGCATAATCCAAGTGCGCACCAGCTGAGTGCCGCGTGTTCCCATTACCGGAAACAGCAGTGAGTGCAGTCGATTTTTCATGTTTCAATTGCTAGCTGCACTGAAAAAGTGCACACTGAGAGCAGTTCTGGAGCCGGTGCTGCATTTTCAGAGTAATATGGCAGTGACCTGTGATTATGTAAACAACCAGAACATTATTTCAGTATTGGAAATTCTGCATTAAGTAACGTTTCGGCATCTGAATAATATGTAATAGTTAATATGGGAACAAATATGCTGTTGGTATATTGACATTACAGCAGCAATGAAGTTAATTTCACCCATTGACTCGTGCACACATTTATTGACAAGTTAAAAAAGGAATTAAAGAAAATTTATCTACAAAATTTTGTAAATCTAATTTAAATCCTTAAATCAACATCGAAGTTCAACCATTTTCTCCTGAAAATCATATGTTGTTTCAAATGCTTTGCACTTTTATTGCAATGTGTCCCAGTTAGTGCATAAATAATATACACTCGTTTCTTGCAATCACGTGACACTTGCACTTTTTCAGTGCGCACGCAGTGCAGTCAATTGGAAAATGCTATAAGCAGTTAATACGAGCCAGCTAGAGAAAGCTAGTCAATGAAAAATGGAATTAACTATTTTAAGAGTTAATTCATATCCCATTGATCTTTTGGAGGCTGTTCAGTGATAAACATATTGCTTTCTTGGGACAGTTAAAATATGTTTGGTATATTAGAATTTAAAAGATCTCATAGGGCCCACTATGCTGATAAAATACTAGGCACAAGTTTCTAGATTTCGTTCACTGAGTAACATGATTATAGTCGCAATATTTGGTTCTAGAGAGTGTAACAGATACAATTGGCCAGGTGCTATTGAATGACCCTATATCCATGGTAATGTGCGAATTGCATATGGTAAGCATAGCAATTATAATTGTGAAACTGTGTGACGGTTGTGTTCCTTTAAACAGTTACCGATGCNGGTAAGCATAGCAATTATAATTGTGAAACTGTGTGACGGTTGTGTTCCTTTAAACAGTTACCGATGCATTATCTTCACATGACATGGGTCTAGAGCAAGACATTAATTGTGTCACCGTGATTCAGCTCCATGTATGAAAATTATGGTATTTGGAGATAATTATGTGAAAAATAACTAACCTGCATTTTACNCCGTGATTCAGCTCCATGTATGAAAATTATGGTATTTGGAGATAATTATGTGAAAAATAACTAACCTGCATTTTACCCTCGATATACTCTGTTTCAAATGTTTTCTCGCGTTCTAACTTTACTCTTCTTGTGGTAATTACATAGTTTAATAGTTTTCCAATAAACTTAATTTCAGTCTCACAGAACTGTTTGCAAAAGAAAACGTTCCCAGCGTATGCTGAAAAAACATGTGAACGGTTGTATATGAAGAAATCAAGAGTAGTCAGTTTTGTAGACGAACATCTGTGTAGTGAAAGTGGTAACTAACTGCCTATCATTAGTAGACATTCACTATTCACACATATTTTGGCTGTTGATTGTTTCTCTCGTGTGNGTTTTGTAGATGAACATCTGTGTAGTGAAAGTGGTAACTAACTGCCTATCATTAGTAGACATTCACTATTCACACACATTTTGGCTGTTGATTGTTTCTCTCGTGTGACTTAATCTTTGCGGGGACTAGTCAGTCAGACAATTGGTTAATGTTGTTTTATGGAGAGGGGGCAGAATTGTCAGGTGCCCATATGTATGTGTGTATATACACATATATGTGTATAGATATATTGTAGCAAATCTTCATATTTGGTCTTACAATTTTAAAAGTCTGTTGACGGATATCGAAGTTCATTTGCTCTCGGCCATGCGAACAAGGTTTGTATACAAATTGTGTATATGAAAACAAAATTGATGTTCAAACATACCAAAACTGCAGTATATAATTTTGAAAGGTTGTTATGCTATTTTACTTTCGACAATAAAGGTTGCTTAAAATTTTAGAACATAACTTACTTACAACATGTAGTGAGTTTCCTATGGAAGACATTGTGTGTGCAAGTAAGGGGTAATGATTTTTATTATCATGGCAGTCGTTTATATGATAACATGTGGACAGCATTCTAATACAAGCTAATATAAAAGTGAAAGATTACTGTCAATGCATTAATAATTATGAAATTGTTAAAAGTATTAATATTCACCAGCATAACCTGGCAAGAGACAAAAATTGCAATAACTTACTCTGTTCATGTGATTATGCACTTCTGGCTCCCATTTCTTTACACCCACAACAAGATACCTGGGTGGGAAATGGTACTTCCAATACCTATATCTAATGTACCATATGAATTGAAATCACACTCAGTTCTATTCACAAAACCTAAACCTGATTTAAAAAAAAAGCAAGTCAGAAAGTTAGAAAACTGGTTGGAATAGTATGGTTTGCAAAACGTAATATTTTAAACCAAGTGCAGGGGGTTGTAACCTTCACAAAATTTAAACAGTTATGACAACACATTATTTACTAGTACTAGGAGAGAATTGTTCAATTGATAAAAGAATGCCTTTAAAAATTTGACACGTGATCAAAACTTTTAGTATTCGTCAACATTACCTGTTGCTAAGATATCATAAAAATGTTTGTTTTTGCGACATAACAAGAATATGTTCGTTATAATGTAAAATGTGTAAGGCCTCATTAAGTATTTCAATTTAAAGGCTGTGTGCACTCACAAATTTTGGGCTGGCAAGATGGTCTGTCATAAGACACCAAGGGATTGTCATACTTGTCGTTGACTGCTAGGTGTGTCGGAAAGTTCTGAACGTTAACTAACGGTTCAGTTGCGAGCCGACTGAGTGGAGGTTCGGTGACACAAAATAAACTTTAGTTTGTTTCTGTGGGGCATAGCCTGTAGTAGAACATAACGTGTTGGGGTCTCTAGTACGTATTGTTCGCAGATGGAGTGTATTTTTGTTAAAGTGACTGCTGGACAGGTATTTGTCGACATTACTTTGAGTAATAACTTTGTCTCCTTGGGGATCCCTCAGAAGAGGTGTGGTAAATTGTCATAGATGCTTTTTTTCTCTCATACTATAATATAGCTATTGGAAAAGAATTACCTTCCTTTTGAAAACTTCCACACAGAAAGAAAAGTGTTGCTGCACACATGTGTTTCTTTCTGTATAAAGTTTCACCATGTGAAGTTGATTGCGTTAGATTATTCTTAATTTCATAATGTGGTCTTTGGAGTGTGTTTATCTTCCCAGATGAGCTTTTTAATTCACTTATTAATTCACCTAGTGAACACATTCTGACATGTGAGAACAATAATTAAGAGTGCAGGTCTTTGGGATGAAAGATAAGATAAAGAATTTATTTGTAGTCCGTGTGATTTTCATAGCTTAGTAGTGTTTATATTTGCAACAGATCACGCTAGTTTTCGTGCACACATGCTTCCGTCCTTCAGCAAGCGGGCTAGAGCTCTCTTTAGTCGTAAGCTCTTGGTAAGTATTATCTTAATGAAATAACTAATATTATATTATGCTTATATAATGTGTGGTCTGTTGCAAAGTTGCAGCTTCGTCATTCGTTGCCAGATCCAGAAATTATTTGTAGGCTGTTCGCTGTAATGTGAACACTTTTGAGGCGCTAGTTACTTTTTCCTTTCAGCCATTTTTTACCTTTAGCATCTTTTGAAATAGATATTGTCGTGTAAATAAAAAAAACAGTGTGTATATTCCACCGCACTCTGCAGTTAATATCAAAGGCTAAAATAATTTATGTATTGGCTATTATTCCAAATGAAGAGGGCTTTCAAAACTGCTCACTTCATCGTGAATAGCGTATACCAGTTGAGTACTATTTTTATTTGCATCCAACGTAAGTCCAATACTCTTTGGGATAGGTAGTTATTAAGAATGAAGGTAGTTCCAAAAAAACTAGAAAATAATACGTACCTGAAAATGGTTTATACGGACATTACTAATCATACTTAATGCTAATTTCATGGGGGTATCTCGTAATTTGTAGTAAGCAAGTTTGAAAACAACCTTTGAAAAATGTACCGGTCCCTATGTCAGTTTATTATAACGGCGCACTGACTGTCACACGTCCAGTGAAGTTCGCAACTGTGGTTCTAATAATTTCATAGTTTATCACAGGTGAAGTGATCAGGCCCACGCCAACATTAATTTTACATATGGTGGACGAATACACAGTGCGTGCACGTAGATCTTCAGTGCTCAGTTCACCGTGATAAGCCTATGGCGAAGATGATTATGAAGATGGGGGAATTGTTGTGGTAAGACACGTAAAAATTTATGTGTAAAAGATTTCAGTTGGGTTGCTGAACCCTGTTAAATGCGATAACACCTTTGGAAATCAAATCTTAATTCACGATACATGAATCATAGGGTCGACTGCAATCCAAATGAGAAGATAATGCGCAGAAGACCAAAACGCGTCGGGTGAGTTGGGAGAGAGTATTGCCACTCCACGAAGAGGTTATGATGTTCAGTCAGTAGTGACAGCTGCCAAGAGTGGGTGTGCCGGAGCCGTTCCGCGCATTAATATTGCCTGTCGGAAAAACGTGCGGCACACAGCAGCGCAATAGTAGCGAGCGATGTTATCAGTTTGGTGTGTTCAGCGCCAGAAGTGTCATGTGGTTTCCCTCCCCTTCCTTCTCTTCCTCAGAGTTTCACGAAGATTATCTTCTTATTGAACTTCGCTGTAATTATTCAGAATTGGGGCTTTTCGAAAAACGGGGAAATAATCCTGGAAAATGGCATATATCAACATTACTTATCACACAGAACACAAATTTACTTAGTGTATCACAATATTCGCAATACATACTACCAAATGCGATAGTGGAGAGGGTTATGAAGATCAGGGAAATTGTATGTAAATTACATGGTGTGGGTTCCTTAACCACATTTAATGCAATAGGACTGAATCTAACGTAACCTAACTTCACAATATTTGATTACAGTGGGGGAGTGTGCCGATACGAGATAATGTGTCAGTAAAATTATAAGTGAGCTTCTGTCGATTTATCCACCCCTGTGATTCAGCATTCGTGAAGTTAGGTCTTCTGCATTTGACATGGCTAGGCGGCAACAGTTTAATGTAATACTGCACAGTACAATTCACTACACTTACTTTACATGCAAAAACTAGAGTATTCATTACGTTACTCACCCATGTATTATAGCTGATTGGTTATTTAAAGCCTATAACTCTATTCAATTTTTCGAAACTTCAAATGGACATAATTGCAAAGAAACACTAGTATTTTCGCACAATAATTTGATTTAACTCTTCTTACGGAAAGAATCGCAACAAAACACTCTTAATAGCATTCGTAATTTACATACCTTTGCATAGTCAAATTCACACGGTTACGTCTTCTTGCATGTAGTGCGAAACCCAAATTTTTAAATATAAATTATACATAATTTTTGTGTATTTTACCCCATAATTTCCTTGATCTTCATAGCCTTTTGCACTATACTGTTTGGTAGTATGTACTGTGGATATAGCGATGCCCCTAGTAAATTCATCTTCAGTGTCGTTAGTAATGTTGATTTATACAATTTTCAGAGGTTTTTTTTTTATCAGTGATTCTTAACAATTAACAAAATGTAAATATACTTTTTCACAATAGTTAACTGAAAGTTTAGACAACCGCTCTTATCATATTGCTAGAGAATACATATTAAATTAATCAATTAAAGACGGTTCTGATATTACTTCATTTCAGTTTTAAAACGTTCACAGCACAAGTTTTGTGCTCATTTGAGAGTTGGGGGGGGGGTGTGTGTTTTCTTCTATAAACCCAGTTTAGATCTGCCCCTACTTTCATGATAGTTTTCAGTTTGGCAAGGCCTTCAAGATAGTCAATATGTGACGACAACTCTTGCGATCAGCTGAAAAGTACTGCATCATGCTCCGAGCATGGTGGTGCTAGTGTAGAACTGAATTGTACAGCCCTTTGTCAGGAATACACTTGGACCTCCTGTTTCCCTACTTACCTCTCCTACTTCCTAGGTGATGTCCTCCCAGCCCTACAGCTCCTGCTCGGCTCCCAGACGTGTATGTACAATCCTGCAAGCGATGACACTGGGATATGCATGCATGAGCCAGATACAGTCATCTTCTATCACCATCCTGGACGACTTCTACCAGACTGCTACCGGTCGCCAGCTTTTCTTGGTAATATCCCGTTTCCCCCACCCTCTTCGGCTCTCAAGACCCCATTGTTAGGAGTTGTCCAAATATCTCCATTCACCTCTCCACTGCTGCGGGTCCAGTAAGTAACCCTAAACAATCCTAGGGCCATCATTCTGTACTGTTTCCGACTAGATATGTTTGTGGTCGCAATTTGATGCACACTTGTCTGTTCTATGCTAAGTATAACTGTCCGTTCTTTTGAACGTGTCTCATTCAAAACATTAGTCACGTGAGATTGCTTAGAACATTTCTGAAGATTGAGCAGGGGGAGATTATGAACCTGCTAGTTCTCCCATATGCTCTTGGTATGATACATGAGCTGTGTTTTAATCCACCAATTATGGGGTTTTAGTGTTCCCAAACTTAGGGAGGATGCCAAAGTTGAAAACTACAAGCTTGTCTGTATTTTGGTGTGTAAAATTATGTACCTCGTTAACTTATGTTTTGCATAGGTACCTACTCACCGCACTTATGTTTGTTAGTAAGGTTATATAATTTATTGCTTTCTATATTTATAAATACATGGTAAATAATTCTTGTTAATAAATAGCTACTACCAAGATTTCTCCACATAGCTCCATGCTTGCCAACTTCTACGATTTACCCGTAAATGGTAGGGGCTTTGTGGTTGTACTGAAAAATTGTAAAAAAAAATTACGGGTTTTTAGACGTTCTACGATTGAAGATGCATTTTTTTAGTCATCAATGGTGAGAAACCGTTTATCTCCGTTTTGCTAATATAAACTGCATTTCCAGTAATGCTTTGTATTTGAATAACGTGTGACAATGGTTGTAAAATAGGTTTTTGCTTTGAATTCAGCCGTTGGTTTCGGTGAATACGTCGTAGGAACCAATGACAAAATTATGTGTTTGTGTCTGTCTCTGATTTGTTATTGGCAGTTGAAAACCATTCTGCTGCTTTCTTCAATGGACAGTTATAAAATGTTGATGTGCGTGGGGTGTGTTTTGATGCGGTCAGCAGTTGGGAGTTGATTTTTTATTTTGATACTAAAATAATTTTGTGCAGTTCCTTTTTTATGGACCACGCCTATAAATACTGTTATCACATGCCAAATTCTGAAGTTGGAAACATGTGGCATGTGTTTGAGAGGACTCCTAACCTATTGATACTACAACAACATATTTGGAACAAACAAAATTTGTGAAGCATGCATAAAAGAATTTTGTTCTGATGAAAGTGCAATGTTCATAATTTCTTGTGCAGTTTGTATGGTACAATCACATCACACATGTAAGTGAAACAATAAGACATGGTGCAACTACTTACGCGTATTTAAAACCAATGTTAAATGTGAATTGTGAACTTCACAATGAAACAGATTTTTCGTAGCAGCATTACCAGTTGGAGATATTTATTTAGGCCTATGCCCTGCGTATTTCATAACAAAATATATATAATTCAGAGGTTAGATCTGAAGGATGTGCGAGTCAATGAAAATGTTTACTGAGTTTTGGAACAAAAGGTATGGTTGTATTATAGGCCTACACCTAACAGAAACGCCTACTATAATAAAATGCATAAATGCATGGAAATGTAGCAGCAGAATTCATAAATTGTGAATTGCATTTTCAGTGTTACTGTAACATAATAAAACAACAAAACTGTTTAGAATTTTTTCAAACCTAGTTGGAAATGTTTCTTTGTGCAAGTGCGTAAAGTTGGTTTTTGTTTCAAATAAGTGCCATGTGTAAACAGTCATACAAATACAAGATTTTCAGAAAATGAGGTAAAAGGTGAGTGGAAATTTTTTTTTAGTAATGTTTGCAAATATCAGTAAGTCTATTTAGATAGGTTGCAATTGCTCCCTTAAACCATACATTTTTTATGTTTTAAATGTTTAATTTCCATGAAATCTGTCAAAACATAGGACTAACGTTATTTTACATTAAAATTGCTGCATGCCCTTTATGCTAAAATTTAACATTTAGGATTTGTTTTACTGATTCTCCTCTTGAAAAGTTGGTAAGTATGCATCNTGCCCTTTATGCTAAAATTTAACATTTAGGATTTGTTTTACTGATTCTCCTCTTGAAAAGTTGGTAAGTATGCATCTCCATTGTTATTTTAATACAACATACAAATTTTATGTTCAGAAAACTTATTACGTATGAAATAACAGGTCAGTCGTATTTTCCATTTTTTAATTTGAATTTCTCTATTTAACAAAAAGGTACTGAAATGTAGGAAATAAAATGTGAGTAAACAACAACAAATAACTTCATGAAGCGATTTGGTGTGCTCAGTAAATCCCCAAATATTTAGGCTCGAAACTTAGTCAAGTTGTCATTTTAGCAACTTAGTGGAAACATGGTAGTTTAGAACATAGCTATTTTTTATATCAAAATCCTACATAGGTTCCATGAAACTACTATTGTATTCACACTTGCATAAATGTCTCATAAAAATAATAATAATAATTTTTTACATATTTCCAATTCTTAATTACATTGTATTTATTAAAATTGTGTATTTTTTGCCTTTGTGGCCAGCATTAGTATCCATTTGGATGCAGTTTGTATTGTTTGCTTGAAATTCAGGTAGGCCTAGGTCCAGTCTTGTTTCAAGGGCATTGTCATGTGCTGAATCTCATTTGATCGTAGTTCTCTTATTAACGTCCACTGCCTTTTTATCAAGATGTCGTAACTAGCAATGTGAGTGGTATGATTGAGATAAACTGTATGAGGAGTCTGTTAGGATTAGCATATTTCCCAACACAAGCTAACAGGAGATTAATTACGGTACATTACTGCACTGGCATGCACATTTCAACATTGCCTATCCCACCTCTCAAGGAGCACCACCAGGATTGTTAAGAAGTTAGTGAGTGGCTATATTTGAATTCATAATAAACATTTTGGTATCTTCAAGTGTACTTCAGCAAATGGCTTGTAAGTACACCAATCACTGTCTGTTTTCAGTATACATAGTGATACCAACAATATATTTTATATCTTAAAATAGTTNTGTAAGTACACCAATCACTGTCTGTTTTCAGTATACATAGTGATACCAACAATATATTTTATATCTTAAAATAGTTTGCAATATCATACATAACACGCTTAATGTACTAAATATATTTCCCATGGACCATGAAGTGTTGTTTTCATGTACAAGGTAAGTAAGTTGTTACACTGCAATTGGATGGACACAAAACTGAAGTATGCTGAAGTTCAGAGTCTTTCTTGAATACACATTCAAAGCAACTGCTATAGTGTGTACTAAACCTCGGAGTGTAAAACATTCACTCAAAAAACTTTGGAGTTGTGCAGATGTATTTCAAACACTGTGTTATTCAAAATATGTGAAGTACCTATCTCAAATTCGTACACCATCTTCTCAACTACTCCCACCATCAGCTAGTCACGCAGTACTAATCAAGAATTAATGCAGCAATCACAACAAATGTTGCAAGGATGCCAACTCAAGTGGGTTGTATGCTATATTCCAAGTGGGAAGATGTGGAAGACGGATAATTCAAAGGAGTTGGGGGCTAGTTTATTTGAAGACAACTGACAAAACATTTCTGGTTTTGGCACAAGTGGTTGTTCCTTGACACTGAGACTGTACCAGTTATTCTTAATGTACACCAGCTGTGGTATGGCTACGTAGCATGATGTGAACAGGGGGTTTTACATACTTTTGAAACATGTTTCTTTCAGTATTAATTGATTACAGTTGTGAAGGATCCTATATGTTGGGCAATAAAGCTAGTTTGTATGGATTTTGGGGAGACAATGGCAATGGAGCCAGTATGAAAGGAATAATAGTAGTGTAACTGCAAGTGACAGTTGCTACGCTAAATTGAAACTTTACATCTCTGAAATAACCTCCTTGCTTATGGTTCTTTCCATTGAGGTGGTTCAATATATGGAATGTAATTCAAAAAATAATTTATGATGCATTCTTTAAATTTTGGCTTCCAGTTTTATAATCACTATTTTTTTATTATTATTAGTGTGCTTGGACACCAAGCCAGATAGTTTTAACCGTACAGCATAGCAATATTCACAGTGCATACTACGAAATGCAATAGCATAGAGGGCTATGAAGATCAGGGAAGTTGTGGGGTAAATATCACAAAATGTATGTTCACTGCATGTAATTAAAATTCCTTAACCGCGTTAAATGCAAGAAGACCTACCATAACTTATCCTAACTTCACGACATGTGATTATAGGGAGAGGGTATGCCGAAACGAGATAGTGTGTTAGAAAAAGTATAATAAGTAAGTTTGCGTCGGTTCATCCACCCCCTGTGATTCACCTATCGTGAGGTTAGGTTTAATTTCGTCTTCTGCATTCTACATGGCTGGCTACAGCAGTACGCAAGCCCTTCAATTCCCACAGCCACATACAATACTACACAGTACAATTCACTACTGCCCTATATACATTTTCCATGCCAAAAATTTACAATTATTTGTGTTACTCACCCATGTACCATGCGAATACAGCTCCTTTGTGATCTAGTGGTGATAACTAGTGTACTTAGAGGACACGTTAACATCAAGTTTATTTGTGTTAACTCCGCAAACACTCGTATTTCTGCACAATAATTATATTTTAACACTTTACATGGACGTATTTGCAAAGGAATGCTCATTTTTTCACAATAATTTGATTTAACACAACACATTGTAACGATAGCAAAGAAACACACATCATGGCACTTGTAAATCACAAGCCTTTGCACGGCCAAAATCACACTACATTGAAATTTCACACACTCCCAGCATATAACTGTCAACGTAAAATAGGTGAAAATGACACCAGAAGACCATTCGATTCACATTTTTTGCCTGTCTTGTGTGCTTTGTTGTTCAACTAATGTATTATGGCGATATATATAAACTGCGTGTAAACAGCACCTGTGTACATCTTTTTGTATTATATACTATATGTATATTTTTTTACTACTAATATGTTGTAGTACTATCCTCTCGTGAATATAGACAATGTAAGCCTTGACAAATTCAACAGAATAAAATGATACTCCGACACTGCTTGATTACCGTTGTTTATATCTGTATCACCTCAATGCGTCTGCATAAATATTCTCTGTGAATTAAGGTTTGGTTTCCAAAGGTATTCTCGTATTTAACAGAATTCAGCAACCCAATAGAAATATATTGGACATAAATGTTATGTGTTNCCCAATAGAAATATATTGGACATAAATGTTATGTGTTTTTCCACATAAACACCCTGATCTTCATAGCCATCCTCACTATCATATTTCATGTTATATACTGCAAATTACATGAAGCCCCTTAGAAATTCCTATTAAGTGTGATTATTAATGACAATCTACATTATTTTCCCTTATTGTAGATAGTTACTGAACAGACAACCGTCACCCTTATCACTCCCTTGTTTTTGTATGTCAGACATGTGAAGTATNATTGTAGATAGTTACTGAACAGACAACCGTCACCCTTATCACTCCCTTGTTTTTGTATGTCAGACATGTGAAGTACTTTCAAGGAGGGGTCCTGTCATTTAAGTTTTATACTACAGAACCTACTCAACCTTGAATATTTGATAATCATGCTCCTTTGGGTACATCAAAAGTTATTTTGAAATATGTTCTGTTTAGCTNTTGAATATTTGATAATCATGCTCCTTTGGGTACATCAAAAGTTATTTTGAAATATGTTCTGTTTAGCTGCTGGAACCATCACTTGCGTAGTCATTATTCTTGTTTTGTCTTGCATGAGGAAATACAAGAGTAACTTTGTCTATGGAAACCTTATAAATTTTGTTAAATGGTTCCACACTACAAAACAAACTTTAATTTTTTAACAATTATTTGCTAATTTTCTTGTCATCCTATTAAATAATGTTCCTTTGATCTTGTCANTGTAAGTACACCAATCACTGTCTGTTTTCAGTATACATAGTGATACCAACAATATATTTTATATCTTAAAATAGTCTGCAATATCATACATAACACGCTTAATGTACTTAATATATTTCCCATGGACCATGAAGTGTTGTTTTCATGTACAAGGTAAGTAAGTTGTTACACTGCAATTGGATGGACACAAAACTGAAGTATGCTGAAGTTCAGAGTCTTTCTTGAATACACATTCAAAGCAACTTCNTCAGAGTCTTTCTTGAATACACATTCAAAGCAACTTCTATAGTGTGTACTAAACCTCGGAGTGTAAAACATTCACTCAAAAAACTTTGGAGTTGTGCAGATGTATTTCAAACACTGTGTTATATTCAAAATATGTGAAGTACCTATCTCAAATTCGTACACCATCTTCTCAACTACTCCCACCATCAGCTAGTCGCAGTACTAATCAAGAATTAATGCAGCAATCACAACAAATGTGGCAAGGATGCCAACTCAAGTGGGAAGATGTGGAAGACGGATAATTCAAAGGAGTTGGGGGCTAGTTTATTTGAAGACAACTGACAAAACATTTCTGGTTTTGGCACAAGTGGTTGTTCCTTGACACTGAGACTGTACCAGTTATTCTTAATGTACACCAGCTATGGTATGGCTACGTAGCATGATGTGAACAGTGAGTTTTACATGCTTTTGAAACATGATCCTTTCAGTATTAATTGATTACAGTTGTGAAGGATCCTATATGTTAGGCAATAAAGCTAGTTTGTGTGGATTTTGGGGAGACAATGGCAATGGAGCCAGTATGAAAGGAATAATAGTAGTGTAACTGCAAGTGACAGTTGCTGCTGCATTTTCTCTACGCTAAATTGAAACTTTACATCTCTGAAATAACCTCCTTGCTTATGGTTCTTTCCATTGAGGTGGTTCAATATATGGAATGTAATTCAAAAAATAATTTATGATGCATTCTTTAAATTTTGGCTTCCAGTTTTATAATCACTATTTTTTTATTATTATTAGTGTGCTTGGACACCAAGCCAAATAGTTTTGACTGTAAAGCATAGCAATATTCACAGTACATACTACAAAATGCAATAGCGGTGAGTACTATGAAGATCAGGGAAATTGTGGGGTAAATCATGTAAAATGTATTTTCATTACGTGTAATTTGAATTCCTTAACCATGTTAAATGCAAGAAGACCTACCGTAACTTATCCTAACTTTACGACATGTGATTACAGGGGGAGAGTATGCCGACACGAGATAGATAGTGCGTTAGAAAAAGTATAATAAGTAAACTCGTGTCTGTTCATCCGCCCCTGTGATTCACCTGTCTTGAAGTTAGGTTTAATTTGGTTAGGTCTTCTGCATTTTACATGGTTGGCTGCAGCAGTACGTAAGCCCTTCAATTCCCACAGCCACATACAATACTACACAGTACAGTTCACTGCCCTATATACACTTTCCATGCTAAAACTCAACAATTATTCATGTTACTCACTCATGTAAGCAGTGACTATAGCTCCTTTGTGATCTATTGGTGATAACTCGTGTACTTAGAGGACACGTTAACATCAATTCTATTTGTGTAAACTCCGCAAACACTCGTATTTCCGCACAATAATTCTATTTTAACACTTTACATGGACATATTTGCAAAGGAATGCTCATTTTTGCACAATAATTTGATTTAACACAACACATTGTAACGATAGCAAAGAAACACACATCATGGCACTTGTAAATCACAAGCCTTTGCACGGCCAAAATCACACGACATTGAAATTTCACACACTCCCAGCATATAACTGTCAACGTAAAATAGGTGAAAATGACACCAGAAGACCATTCGATTCACATTTTTTGCCTGTCTTGTGTGCTTTGTTGTTCAACTAATGTATTATGGCGATATATATAAACTGCGTGTAAACAGCACCTGTGTACATCTTTTTGTATTATATACTATATGTATATTTTTTTACTACTAATATGTTGTAGTACTATCCTCTCGTGAATATAGACAATGTAAGCCTTGACAAATTCAACAGAATAAAATGATACTCCGACACTGCTTGATTACCGTTGTTTATATCTGTATCACCTCAACGCGTCTGCATAAATATTCTCTGTGAATTAAGGTTTGGTTTCCAAAGGTATTCTCGTATTTAACAGAATTCAGCAACCCAATAGAAATATATTGGACATAAATGTTATGTGTTTTTCCACATAAACACCCTGATCTTCATAGCCATCCTCACTATCATATTTCATGTTATATACTGCAAATTACATGAAGCCCCTTAGAAATTCCTATTGAGTGTGATTATTAATGACAATCTACATTATTTTCCCTTATTGTAGATAATTACTGAACAGACAACCGTCACCCTTATCACTCCCTTGTTTTTGTATGTCAGACATGTGAAGTATTTCAAGGAGAGGTCCTGTCATTTAAGTTTTATAGTACAGAACCCANTGTCATTTAAGTTTTATACTACAGAACCTACTCAACCTTGAATATTTGATAATCATGCTCCTTTGGGTACATCAAAAGTTATTTTGAAATATGTTCTGTTTAGCTGCTGGAAATATCACTTGCGTAGTCATTATTCTTGTTTTGTCTTGCATGAGGAAATACAAGAGTAACTTTGTGTATGGCAACCTTATAAATTGTGTTAAATGGTTCCACACTACAATACAAACTTTAATTTTTTAACAATTATTTGCTAATTTTCTTGTCATCCTATTAAATAATGTTCCTTTGATCTTGTCAGTAAATCAGCTTATACACCATGCAAACTGCATGTAAAACTCATGTAAGATGGCACTCAAGTACTAAATCTCATGCGAGAATATGTTGTGCAAATCAGATCTCGTGTGAAATCAGGAGATAGAGTATTTCCTATTTTCACAAGTTTTGCATGGAACTAGTGATTATTCTGATGGTCATGTAACCACATCTACATCAACCAGTGTGTAGGACATAGAATATAAATGTGCATTAGGAATCGGGGAAAAATTATTTATTGTGAACTCTTGAAAATTTTAATTTTATGGGAGTGGAGTACAGAAAGTATTTCGGAATGTTCAACGAGTACAAGAAATTTAACTACTTCTATTTAAAAAAAACTGCATGTGTTCTTGAGATTTAATTATTGGTAGCTACGATATTCTGAGACCATCAACTTCCGTTGTCATGCTAGAAGTATTTCACTGCAAGTTTAATCTGTGGAATTGTTTCTCATGTGATTTTTCTAATATTCTCGCTTGGGATTTTTCACATGAGTCCTTGTGCAAAATCCATTTTGCATAGTGTAACAGCAGCTTGAATTAGCTTATTTGAAGTAAAACAATTCTAAAAGTTTTGTATCCTCGACAGTTGTTCGAACCTACAGCCTTTGCAGGTAACTCAGAATGCAGACAATATCAGTTGTACCCACACCACAACCATGTCACATTACATTTTCCAACTGCGGTAAACTTCTGCCAGTCCATCCAACTCAAATTTTCAGAGTATTACATTTTAAAATGAATAAAAAATTAGACTTTAAAGAAGTTCATTTTTCAGTTATTATTTACAACATGATATGAGGTAGTAAAATAACTCTCGGAAAGCTTCATAAGTAATGTACAGAAATGGCAGTACATGTTCAATAGTTTTTAGAAACGAAATATTTGCATTTAGATGTCTTGCCTTCTATCATCTTGGGTTAGTGTGAGCATGTTGCAATGGGTCTGTTACAGTTTCCAAAAAAAACTATTTTTTGGGTAAGCTGATGTACATATGCAGGTGTATAGTGTAAAATAGATTTTCTGATAATATTTTTTACTGTGGTCTCGGCAGTCAGTGAATTACACTTAACATTATTACTCTAAAGTGTGTACATTCTTGGTGCCTATAGGATGGTAATTGTTTTTTAGCAGTTTGAAAACCTTACTTAGGATCTACTTTAATGCTGATTTTGTAATTTTCCCTCGTAAGCGACATGAAATAAACATTGTCGTGGACCCTATTATTGTATTCACACATCATGTATAACTATATAATACTCTGGAATGTAAATGCAATACCACGTCTAACAAGCTAATTATTACACACTATGTGTAATATTCACACGAGATGCCATGAAATTCATGGCATCTCGCACCACCTGAGGCTGCATCATTGGCGTGGGTTTCAATTGTAATTACTCTAGTACGTATAGTGCATAACGTATGCTGCGTTTTGTAATGTTTGGTGCCGGTCATGTGATGGATCGTGCTTTGAATGTCCCTGTATCTTGGCATGCTGGATTGTGTATAGCGCATCTTGGATCTCAGTATATTCATCCAGGACAACAGGANATGTCCCTGTATCTTGGCATGCTGGATTGTGTATAGCGCATCTTGGATCTCAGTATATTCATCCAGGACAACAGGAAGGATGAGCAGGATTGTGCTTGCATGAGCTGGTGTCACTGGCGCACTGCATCTGCTCAACTTGGATTGAACTTTTCTACAAAAATAAAAATGTGTATTATTATATAACAGAATAAAAATGAATAATACTGTGATTTTCCTGTTTAGGACACAGTTTAGTAGAAGTGTATTATGTGATGTATCACACATATGTGTTTGTGTGTGTATTGCCTGCTGGCACATCAAGTTGCACAGGTTTGATTAAAAATGGTTTGATATTTTGTAGAAGCGTATACTTACGAAGAGTAAAGATAATTTTTTAGGTCATGAAAATGGCTAAAAAAATGTTTTTAGAATCAGTATTAGCTGCTAAATTTTCTATACAATAATTTTTTTAAGACTTATCTTTAGACACTCGTCAATGACATGCCATAAAAATTTAAAGTCACATTCAGACAATTCGCAGATGGAAAGACTGCGTAAGTTAAGCACCTTGCATGCAGAGGCAATGAGGCAAGGCATGAGTGAGCAAGAGTCGGTTATAGAGCTTGCATGTTTCAAGACCTCAAGTGCATAACTTTTTAAACTGCGGGCAGGAAAAACCCATATGGCTGACATGCACCTTTGGAAAAAAGAGAACTTACATAAATTATTTACAAAATGTCAGAAACTGCACGTAATGAAACAAATAATTTTAGTCTACAAAAATCATGAATTTATTGTTTCTTGTCGTGTAGTTTCTGAAATATTGCAAATAATTTGTTTGAGTTTTCAATTTTTAATCACGCTAGGTCGTAGATAGTATAATGTTTTCTGCCTCATTTTCTATACCGGTAATGAATAATTTTATGAAGTTTGTACCTGAAGTTCAGGATTGTTTTTCCACTACATTTGCTATCTGCATGATTGTAATAAATTACTAATATATATTGAAAATACATTCATTGTTAACAATGGACTCGCAAAACAATATTTTTAATAGGTGTACATCATTAAAGGCTATTCACTGTAAAGTGAGCACTTTTGAAAGCCCTTTCATTTGGAATAATAGTCAATAAATATATTTTATATTAGCCTTAGATAAACTTCAGAGTGCGGTGGAATATACACACTGTGTTTATTACTTACATGTCAATATTTATTTTAAAATGTGGTTAAAGGATAATACAAATGACTACAAGGTAAAGTAACTAGGGCCTTTTAAGTGCTCACTTTACTGTGAATAGCCTATACAATGCGAACTTGTAAATTTTGATAGCACTGAAGGAACAAAAGTATAGTTCCTGTATCTCGTACACAACTGCAATTATAACAACTTTGTCTGAAGAACTCTCAGCTAGACTGAACGAGGACAATTTGGTCCAATCAAGTGCATGGACATTGGGCTGTTCCGTTCCGAGCTGAGCATCAAGCCCTGCTTAATGCTTTCCATTTCGCAGAGCTAGTTAAGTGCTGCATCACGCCCTGAGCATCTTGATGCCAGTAGAGTACTGGATTGTACAGGGCACGTCCTGGCAGGAGGTCCACGCATGTAATTCTGACAAAGGGCTGTACAAGTCCCTGCGTTTCCTCATCTCCAAATACTGACCTCTTCCCCCCCCCCNCCCCCATACAGACTTAACCAAGATGCCATTTCTATCAAGTGGCAAAGAGGAGTCTCAAAGAACTGCCCTACCAGGGAGGAATGTACTGTGACCTAGAACTAGAGCCATCAAGACTTGTAAGGAGGGAGCATCATGGAAACCTAGCACTTTGATGACCAAGGGGCTACTGAGGTCGTAAACTGTTCCTCCTTCACTACCTGGGAGATGAGATGCTGGTTGACCTGTGTCCACAGGGAGGCAGCAAAGGACACAAGTCAGATTCCCAGTGGGGAGGAATGTGGAGAATGGAAGTTGGGCAGGTTATAGATTGGGAGAAGGTTTGCCCCCGGCCGGACATCCTATGTACTGTTAGTGACGCAAGTTCTGGCAGCCCGCTACCCTAGATGCCTGCTATTGAGCCAGCGGCAGTTGATATTAGTAACAGCCCGGCTGTGTACAAGCTGTCACAAAAATATTTGATGCGTATCGGCAAACGTGCTACTGATTGTAAGGAGATTGTTTTTAGCACTGCAACAGGTTGCATGCACATCTACCTCTCCGCTCGCTGGCGGCTTCGCCGCTCCCTGTAAATTCACTCGCTGGGATTTGTGGTGCTAACAGTACCCTTGGGATGGCCTAGGACCTGAGTCAGGTGCTCTTGCCAATTTACACAAAACACAAAGGAAGACCAGACATAGCATCTTATGTGCCTAACAAACAGAAACCAATAAAATTAATTTAATGACAATAAAGTTTAACTTCTGAACTTGAACCAATACAGTTTTTAAAATGATAGTTTGCTATGTAATCAGCATATTATATTAATGGAAAAGGTTATTCTCTTAACCTTTTTTTATTAATTTATTTTAAATTTTTTTTTCTTGACAACACACAACACTATGCCGTCACAGAACCTCTTGGCCGCTGAGTATCAGCCTATCAGCATTTATCAAGCACCCATCACGTCATGAAATCTCAGTTGTATTAATATACATTACAACTGTATATGCAAAGAGGAACATTTGAATATAGGCCTATTAGAAACAAAAATTGGTAAAGTACAACTCATATATAGCCGTGTGTAAAAAAAAAGTATTCCATATTCTGAGAGGTAGTATGCACCAAAACAAGAAAAAAATGTCTAATAAACATTGGTCCTAAAACCCATACCTTAACAGCTATGATCACTTGTTCACTATCACTACTGTGAGAGTGCATATTTCCATAACGTGGGCTGGGATTATTAATTTCCATAATAAATATGTTTGGGCTAAAGAAAATTCCCACACAGCACAGATTTTCAATTAATTGTATGTGCAGGAATTATTGGTGATAGACTAATTGGACCTTACTACCAAACAGATTGAATGATGCAAGGTATCATGATTTCATAGCAAACAAATTGTTGCCTGTCTTACTGGAGCATGTGCCATACCTTCAAAGGCTAGAGAGATGTGGTTCATGAATGATGGAGCAGCGGCACCTGGAGGCTTTGGTGTATGCAACCCCCATCAATGCTGTACAAGCACTAAAGGAACGCATCATCAATGCCTGCCAGTACATCCGAGACCAACCAGGAATGTTTTAAAGGGTGCGTGGTTCCCTACAACGTAGGGCACGAGGATGCACTACTGTGAACGGACGTCGCATTGAGCACCTCCTGTAGGGAAGTTGAGCAAGTGGTCATAGCTCTTACGGTGTGGGTTTATTAGACATTTATTTCATGTTTTTGGTGCATACTACTTCCTCGCAAAATATGGAACACTTTTTTTTAACAGCCTGTATATAGGAATCTGCCCGTGCAGACAAACGGCTTAACTTTTACGTTCATAGTAAAGACATTCCGACACTTAAATTTACATATGTAATAATTTTTATTTACATATAGCACAGAAAAAGTAATTCATCTTTTTGTTGTAGTGACAGTACAAGCGCCTCTTCCTGTCCATGCAGTTGTAACGTAATTCCTTTCTATTATCAAATTTTACCCGTCATTCAGTTTCTTGTAACAAAAATTGACACTCAAAAATCTTGCTATGGGACTTGTTGAAACCGTGTAACTAATTTTCTCGCACATAACTGCTGTATTTTTTGTTGCTCTCTCCATCTTTGTATATCCGTCGCACTGTACGTTCACCGACATAACATGCTCTTGCTGTCGAACTGTTAATTTACTTGAAATGTATACTTTCTAGAAATTATGTATTTGACAATTTAACAAAAGCAGAATGCACACTAATGATTAAAGATTGACTTTTTTTGAGAACAACTTCCCTTTTGTAACTACATAATGTTTACTTAACGCCGTAATTTCAACGAAAACTTGACACACACGCAAATGAAAAACAGCCAGGATCGTTCAAAGCCCGTCGCGGTACTGGCCTTTAGGGCTACATGCTAGAGCAGACACCAACACTTAGTGTGGACTGTGAAGCAGCTGTTGCGCTACGCATTATCTCGTGTCGATTAAGCACAGTTTAGACTTTGCTGTCGCCTGCTTATAAAGCATGGTGGAAACATTCAGTATATCTACGAAATACGGTTTCCTCTCAGGAGAAGAATGAATAACATCCTCTTTTCTGGAAAATTGACACGAGTTTGTGCCAACTGTCATTCATAGTCCTTGATGACGTAAAACACGAACGAATAAAGATTCAGACTTGGGATTTTCACCAACTCGTTCAGTAAAATGAGCCTCTTGCATAAAGTGACTGAATTTTTATGAGATCTTTCACTATTTTATGAGCGCATCTGAGAAACATTTTACTCAATGCACTGCGGCCACTATAGTACTTCGAACTAGGCAAGAGCGCACAGCAGTGATAGGCTACTGGCACCAGCTAGTGGGAGGAGTCTCACTGATTGACTATCCTTGAGCGACCAAGATGTTCTGTGCCTTGTATAGATAACATTTATTTTTGTTGTATTGGAAGAGTGCCGATTTCCTTCGAGACTATGTAAGAACTTACGTAGTATAGGTTTCCATTTTGGGCAGCCAAATAACTTCTATAGTGTAGAAATTATTTATGTGAAAGAAAACATTTAAGTTTAGGCATCTGTTGTGAGTTACCAAATTTTACCCATCAATGATCACATAAGAAAACACTAAAAACTAACAAAATACACAAACAAGAAATTTCAAATTATGTGGATGATGATTGATTTTTATTATGCAATATGTAGGTAACCATGGGATAAAAGAAGACATGTATTGCAAACATATTTTAAAAACTGTAAATCACTGAAACAAAATCAATATTCATATTTTCACACACTCTTTTAGTTCATGTTATTTAGAATTTACTGTAAGTACAAACTCCCTCACAATATATAACAAAAATAAATTATGTAGTTCAGGTAATATCTTCTTATAGGGGTGAGTTGTAAAACATTATATTTATTTTAAAATTAAGTAATAAGTAATGAACTAATACAGTAGCAATCAGTAATTTATGAGTTCTATGATCATGACCACTGGTTAAATTTCTGAGGAAAGAAGTTGTGAAAATTTCAGAAACATTATAAATTTTCATTTCTCCGTTCATTTTTCAAGTAATTAATAAATACCAAAATAAGCAGATTGTTCTTTTTATGCAGGCTTATGGCTTGGCGTCAGGCGTTTGAAGGTCATATCACTAAAATTCTAATTCAGGCGCTTTTGGGCCTCTTCTCTGCTTGCCCACGCGCATTTACACACACTGCACATAATTTTTTAGATTAATCTAAAATCAGCTATACCCTAGCAAAACGCATCTGCTCATTATTAATGCCGGAACGAGAGTCCTCTATTAACTCCAAGTCTTCCAAAAATTATACTCGGAAATCGCAGATTAAATCTGTGATTGATATGACAATTTCAAGAAAAGTAAAGAATTTACAATAAAACCTCTTAGGCCTATGTGCACTGAAGTACAATAAACAGAAATATAGTTGTTTTAACAAATTAATAATTACGCACACCCGATGTGCAAGCAAATGACCGGTTTTCCTGTGAGGATGTTACAAATGCCGAAAATAGCTCTTACACCACCTCGGTGGCTGGGCCAAATTTATCCAGATTTTTACAGAACACTTTCATCATGATACTTATCACTAAATGCAATTTTCGTGAAAATCCATCCCGATGAATTTTATTTTTACAGTTAACAGTATGAATGTTTGGCCTAACATTTCTTATGAGAAAATTACTTTTGGCTGATAATATTAGAATCACTACAGCGATATGAAGGCAATTTCATCAGAATACTAATAAAACAATACCTAACCCACGACAACATATTTCATGAAATTGGGGTTATTCATGGCAGCCCAGAATGCTCAGTGTTTACGTTGGCCGGAACACATTAAAAGTAGAGGAGAAATGTTCCACGTGTAATATAAAGTAATTTCATAGTGTTATTTGTTAAAAACTAATGAATGAAATACGTACAGAGGTAAACTGTTCTTGACAGTTAATTAGCTACCTAAATAATAACACGCATCCATTGAAGTTCCAAAATTGCTAAACAATATCGCAAATATAATTAAATGTGCTCAACCTAACTTCCTTAAAATTTTAAATGATTACAACCAACTTTTAATTACATTTAGGCACACTGGCCAGGTCGGCATATTACATGAACTGCTACACTTGAAATGACGTCGTAATAAAGAAGGAAAAGGGAATTATAAAGTGTGCTACTTCATTGACAACAGATATATATGCCTAAGTGTATTCTTTATTAAGTAAATAAATCTTTTATATTGGAGGTTTACAAATTGTTACATAAATCACGTTCAATGCACTTACGAAAATTAACCAGGGAATTAAACAGACACTGCTACTGCCACATGAATTAATGGAATTCACAGCATTTGAACACAGGAATGGGAAAGATGTAAAGAAGAGTTAACAAAACAGTGTTCTCTACGACGTGAAACGATGCGTCGGCCAAGTGATGCTATTAATTTGTTATAAATGCAAATTGTTGTTATTAAGCTATTTTTTCTTATGTCTGCAAGTGATGAATTTCAGGCGTCGTTAATGTTTAATATTGTCTAGTGAAACATGAAGACGTGTAACTACTTCTCCTAATTCACTGCCAGCTTTGCTATGAGTAGTGTCGCCAATGCTTATGTTCAAGTGTATATGGTTACGGACAGTATTCTTTTTCAAAGGTTGATTTTGAGAGTGCTCACTTTATCGTGAACCACCTATGAATGTCTGTGTATGCTATTACAATTTGTTGCACTGCTCTAAATATACATTCTGATTCTGAATATTATTCCACGTAAATGTTAACGTGCCATAATTTTCTATAATGGTGTAAGTATGTGTGTGACCAGAAACGTCCGTATAAGAACACCAGGACATGAAACCAAGTATTCAAAGGCAATTTATCACTCTGAAAGTTTTGCCTATTATTGCATTTCGCCCTAATCGGTGGTTGTTGAGCGTCTGGCAACATCGCGATGTGGCCTGACCATTGGATTGGTCGTGATGGTCCCGTACAATATTTCATATCTGTGCACAACAATTGGGAATGTAATTGTATCTGTTTTAGTTGATACTTATGTGCAGATTTCTACATTTGTGAAGGGTGTAACTGGTAGGACTGATTTAAGTCAATGTGGCATGTGGACAAACGAGGAAAGAAAAAAAATGAATGTCAAATAAACTAAAGACAAATGCAAATACATATAGGCCTACACTTAGATTACTCATAGAACATAGCATACATTAATTCCTCTACTTCCAGTACACATTATCCCAATCCTTCACCAGAACAAATGTATAGTTTGGTGGATGTCCGTACATATAGTACAAGGATGAGTAGCGACTAATGTCATATTCACACATTAAAACCTTTCGCTTATCATTTACTAAATTTAAATTTGAAATCAGTGGACTTAAATATTGCAATAAAGATGATAATTTTACTGCTATAGAAAAATGAAATAAGTAGAAATCAAGATTATAACACACAAATCTAAGTTGCGCCTTCATGGAAATACTCGAGCCTTATTTTAGACAATTGCGTTAAAGAGTTATGCAAATGATAGATACTTTGCTACATAAAAATTCCAACATCTTTGCTCACGGACTCCTATCAGCACGAGTCTCGGAAAGTAAATAACATTTGCAACAGTGTTCATTCAGACAAACAATTACCAAAATCAATATCAAGTTAGCAGCAATAGCAATACGAGCTGAGAAATTTTTAAATTTTATACTATTTTGCCTCTGGATGTAAAATTGCAAAAATCTATTTAATCCAATTAGTTTTCATTTTACCGTTATACTCACTAAGAGAATTTCAAATCCAAAAGACCTTGGTACAGCAAAACTATATTTAAAACTGTCAAAAGTTCATATTACCATACCACAATGGCGAGGTCGGGATCTTGATGTTGCCTAGCTTATGTTGGACTGAACATAGCGATCAAAACTCAAAGCATCGCTAAGAACTTATATATCATTATAAAATAACAGAATCAACCATAATGTAGGCAGTCTTAGATTAACAATCCCATTGCACAATTTTAAACAAATTTAAGTTCAAATCTGTTGCCAAGGAAGGCCACTAAAGTTGCACAAGGAGAATACTAAATATCAAGGTTCATGTTTGAGTTAAACGGACATTAAATTGAGGTTAAGTGGCACAAAAGTTGTTTGGGGTAATTTGCACTAGTGTGGGCAACTTTGCACCATCTGCCTTATATGATTTTTAATGTAGGCACGAAAATTCTGTACACTATAGAGTGTTATTTATAAATCAAACTGTAAACTAGGAAATTAAACATCGGGGTGGGGGCTTAGTGTCTTCATTTTAAAGGAAAGTAAATTGGACAATGTTAGCCTGAGTTGGCCAAAGTTACCAAATGACTGCTATATTTTCACTAGAGACATGATTACATCGGGGGTTCCACAGGGTAGTGTTCTAGAGCCCCTGTTTTTCACCATTATGGTTAATGATCTGCGTATAATGGTGTGTGCAAAGTATAGCTGTTGCGGATTATTTTATGCGGTATACAAAAATGGGTGGCGAGAATAATTTGCAAGGGGGACAAAGAACAAATAAGAAGGTGGCCAGAAAGGAATAAAATGATTAATGTATGAAAGAGAGCTAAGTATGAAGGCACTTCTTGAAGATGGCTTAGCAGGGAGGTAATCGGAAGGAGAACGCTTGTGAAGCTATGATTAGGCCAATAATAGAATATACGGTTGCAGTCTTGGGACCCATATATGGAAAGGAAGTATGGGAGCTGGAAAGAAGGGCAGCGAGGTGGGTAAAGGCTCGGCTTCACCCCTTTTGCAGAAATTGTTCATTTTTGCATTATAATTTCAGATTGATAGTAACTAGTAACAATGTACAATTAGAAAAAANTTTTGCAGAAATTGTTCATTTTTGCATTATAATTTCAGATTGATAGTAACTAGTAACAATGTACAATTAGAAAAAATTTACATTTTATAAGTTGTTTAATATTTTTGTGCGTAATTTAATAGTGTGTTATCTGCTTTTAAAAAGTTGNAAAAATTTACATTTTATAAGTTGTTTAATATTTTTGTGCGTAATTTAATAGTGTGTTATCTGCTTTTAAAAAGTTGAGAACTTATTAATAATTTTTATTAATAAGTTCTCAACTTTTCACTAGAAGCAGATATCACACAATTGAAGTTACGCACAAAATATTAAACCACTTGTAAAATGTAAATTTTCTTTAATCGTACATACATTGTCAGTAATTACTATGAATCGTGGTAGGCTGACAGCAGCATGCACAAATTATGATTGTTTACAAACGTAACGTAATTCAGTGTTCATAAATAAATCACATTATAATACAGTAGTACAAGTACTTGTTAATAGGTTATTCCCCCGTAGAAATATTTCAATTAAATTATAATTATTAATCAGCATCAATTCATCTTTAAATCAAATTGTATTAAAACAGTAATAAATTGCACATTCGTAGTAAATCAAATATGTTACTTGTCTGCCCACAATTTTTAAAGTTCAGCGCAGTCTTTATCTGCATGGTGTAAAATTTGTTAAATATACATGTAACGTATGATGACATAATACTTCAAAACAAATCATGAGATACCCTAATATGATATAAGTCAACAGTTTTAAGAGAAACATTTATAACATTTCATGATTTTCTCAATTTATTTATAGTCCATGGGATTTTAAACTTCCTGTTGATGACTTCTTTGTTGTTGCACTTCTGTTGGGTACGCTGAGAACACCAGTTCAAATCTCAGGCTATCGTTGTCTTGTTGCGTGGATTCTTCGGTAGAATAAGCATTGGTTCTACACGCTTTACTGCAAGAGATGACTATGGGTGTTTGTGGTGTTATTAAACAGAGTGTTAGATGCATTTACTAGCATGAAGTAATAGGTTTTTAATCAAAGTTGGTTAGTGAAGTGTTGAGTGCGTTGACTTGCAGACATATTAAACTGTGCCTGTGTTGTATTTCATAGTTTTTCTTCTAAATTTACTCATATGCCTGTTTCATAGTTCTCGTGTGATGTAAGCACCACATAACCAACGATGATGTCAATGTACTAAAACAAGTTCAAAAAACATTTTTAGCAATGGCACTGTAAAACACAGAAACTTTAAAGTCAGATGCACTGTGTCATTGACAATTTTCTGGTCATCTGTTGGGTAACTTTTGTTGAAAAACATGTCGTTTCTGAAGATGTGATGATAAATACAGCATGATATCTATAATGACATTTTGTGCTTATCTATATAATTTAATTGTTCTTGTCCAGTTAGAGATAGCCTGTGCTAATTTGAGGTATGGGTAAGAAGGCTACAATTGTAGGTTTGCAATTCTCACAGTTTTTCTGTCTCATTAATGTTGTACGAGCGTTCACCTAATGAATTATTCTTCTATCTGTGCAAAGTTATTTATATTGAGCCATTAGTTTCCATGAAACAGGGGTGTCATTTAGAAATTTGTTGGTTGATTTGAAAAGTTTCACAATTTGCTGTTCTTGGTGTTTGCTTAGTTTTCTTTTAAAATATGTACACACATCTGATGATTTCCATAACTTTGAGCGAAAAATACAATTTACTTTGTTAACCTATCTAATCTTAAAGTTGATTTGTGAACCAGGAATTTTTGTACAGAGTGAATGCAGTTGTACTTTTATCTGTTAATGAGTCATTGTTTTAATATATTTCATAGATTGGTGCGTGTTTAATTTGCACATTTTTTTCTGGGTACTTATCATTTTGAGATTGTGATAATTGCGGTAGCAGGAAGTCGTTCGTTTTNTAATTTGCACATTTTTTTCTGGGTACTTATCATTTTGAGATTGTGATAATTGCGGTAGCAGGAAGTCGTTCGTTTTTGTTATACAAGGTTTAATGCTTCTGTGTCATTGACATGTTGCAGCCACTTTACCTTGGCACAGTGTGCTGTAGTTTAATGAATGGGTTTGTTTTGAGAGAGGGGGAAAGAAACAAGTAATTTATAACNACCTTGGCACAGTGTGCTGTAGTTTAATGAATGGGTTTGTTTTGAGAGAGGGGGAAAGAAACAAGTAATTTATAACTCAAAGCTTTGTTTGCAGAACTGAAAGCATGCTAGCTGCAAGTAATTTTTGCTGTGGGTTAGGTTGTGGAGTGTTAATACACAACTAGTCAGCCCTGGTATCACCCTGAGTCACAGTTCTATGTGAAACTGAAACTGTTGTAGAGAGAGAGTTTGTGTGGTATGCAGTTAACTTGTTCTTCCTATAGGTTCATTAAATATAAAACACCGCGTTTATTATGTATGCTTAAGTCTGCAACAAAGTGCTAAATGAGTTGTAGCTCATGGTTATTATAGCATGCACAGTTAGATGAAACTGGTGTGATGCCCTGCAGTGTACAAAGCAGAGTTTCACATGTTAGAAATGCGGCACGTGTTGCAGTTTTTCTGTACGTCCTCCCATTTCACCCACCTCTGCATTCTGCTGGTGGTTTAGCCCCTCTTTATCCTCATCTATGCTAAAGGCCTAAGGTGTTAGTGCTGCCCTAATCTCTGGCTTGCTAATATTAGAATTGCGGGGGACGAGAGTACTTATATCCAGCACAGAACTTCTTGGCGGATCAGCATCAACGTATCAGTGGGCATCGCCAAGGCCTGTTGCCACATCTGTCAAGCACCCATCACGTCATAATATGTGTGTCGTGAAAATTGAATAATAGTATCATAAATTATAATTCTATACATAAAAACATATTTCAATATAGTAGCAGGAGAAATCGATAAACCATCCACGTAATAGATTTGGGAGTTTATATACATTAGGAANCATATTTCAATATAGTAGCAGGAGAAATCGATAAACCATCCACGTAATAGATTTGGGAGTTTATATACATTAGGAAGCTGTTTGAACCGACACACTGCTATATTTTTACGTTTGTAGAAAAAAACATTCTTTGACAAGTGAGCTTAATGATTAGCAACATCAATTAAATGTAGCTGTAATAATTTTAGTTTTCTTACAGTTGCGTGTAGCATATAAAATATTTCATCTTTGTTGCTGTAGTTTGGAATGGTATCACAAGTTCTTCTCTGTCCGCACAATTATAATGCAATTGCTTTTCATTATATACTTCCTCTTGTCATTTGATTTATTATAAAATAAACAGCACTTTTCAATTATTTTGCTTGGGAACGTGCTGAAATCGTATAATCTGTTTCCTCACACACGGCTGCTGTTATTTGTTACACTTTGCTTACAGACATCACACGGTCTTGCTGTCGAACGTTTGATTGTGTTTAAAATTTATACTTTAGCAAAATTCTTTGTTTGTTTGTTTGATAATTAAGTTAAAAAAAATGCACACGTAAGATTATAGATTAACCATGTTTGTGAATGATTTTTTTTGCAATTAATGGTGCTAACACAAGGTTTACTTAATGACATAATTTCTAAATAAAAAAAACTTTACACTCGAGCAACTGAACAAAATGACGAACGTTCAAAGTCCGTTGTCGTGGTACTGGGGCTACAGAACAAAGCAGACACCAACACTGGGTGGAATAAGCAGCTATACTATACATTATCTTGCGTCGACTAAGCATGTATCAGACTGCGTTATCTCGGAAGAGCATATTTAGATATACCTACTAAATATGATTTCCTGTCAGAGGAAAAACTAGATAATAATATCTTCTAATCTTAAACATAGTTGTGAGTTCATGCCAGCAGTTCCCCACGATAATGTAAAACATGAACTGATAAAGATACAGACTTAGGATTTTCACATACTTATCTAGTGGGAGGAGCGCCGCTGAACGACTGACTTTGAGCAGCCAAGAAGTTCTGTGCCTGGTATAGTATTGTGCATTAACCTCTTACTGTCTTCGTGAGATTTACATTTAAGCTGCGGAAAGTTACGAACAAGTGTAGGCATAATATTAACATAAAGCTTTCACTTAAAGAAGGTAATGTAAGATGAATACTTAAATTCAAATTCATCTTCCCCGTGCCCATGGTCATAGAAGCTGTGAGAATCTTGGGGATTTGGACCTGCGCTGGTGTTAATAAGGACCCTCATAGACTCTCTGAATGATATTTACAAGGGAGTTCCTTGTTTATTGGAATTTTGGAAATGACAGTTTAGTTAAGTTCAAATGATTAAGTCTACTTCAATATTAATATATTTTTAAGGTATCCACTCTGAATAAGCATCACAGACCAATGCAGACTACGCATATTACACTACTATGGAAAGTTTGGGATGGACCTTAGTTTAACGTCTTTCATGAGACGGCATTGTTTTGCAGCCCTTACGAGACTGTATCATTTTGAATTAAATATGTATTGTATTATGGACCAGTAGAGAATTTTGTTCATATTGGAAGTAACATTCAAATTATTATAACGTGATTTAAACTCACCGAAAAAAGAAAACACTATAAATATTATGTTGTTCATATGATGCAAATAATACACATTCCATATGTAGGTAAATATTTTTGCAGAGTTAACCTTACATTTGTTGGATTTTCCATATAATAAACATGTTATTTTTACACTACAAAACAGCATTGAAATGGTGGTTTTATAGGCTGCGTACATTTCAAACATTCTAGTAACCATTTTGAAATACATTATTTACGCTTTTATAATTCCTATTTGCAACTCCTGAACACACATTCTGTAGCAATCCTTGGACACGTTTGTCTGCCACTGATACAAAATAATTTCCAGAATCATTCAATGAAATGGCACTTACCAGTTTCCAGAAACTAATAAACTACGGAACGAAAATACACGTTGGTGCTTCATAACACACAATGGTACCAAATATGGCGGAATTACATTTCGCGTAAGAAAACTCACTACAAAGGCACCCCTACAACCAACTATGCATAATGAAATTAAATATGTAAATTATTAACTAATAATATAATATGCCCAAAGGGAGACTAATGTTTTACGGACCTCTTCTCAGAATGAATTCTAATAGATTAACTAAACAAATTTTTGATTTCTTCCGTAACCGCAAAACGAAGCCTAATTGGTTCACAGAAATTGAAAAAGACCTAAGAGAATTAAAAATTACAGAAAAGTCATTACTTGATAGAACAGTACAGATAAAATTTAAAGACGAAGGGATAAGGTTCCAAGAAAAATCTAAAATAAGGTCGAAACCCATCATCTCAGATGAGGAGAGAAGAAGAAGATCGGAAAGAATGAAGAAGTACTGGGTGCAAAGGAAGGAGCAACACTCAAAGAAATGACTGTTTCATCATACCCCAAAGAGGGTGAAACGAATATAAAAAAAAAATATTCTGATAATACTAGTAAGGTACTCACATGAACATCTAACGTGACAGAAGAAGATCACATGCACAATGGCGCTCACAGAGCTGGAAATGTTTCACTGACCGAACTGTTCATATTCTCTGCCATAATTGCTAAACATTTATTTTAATCAATTTGATAAAAAAAAAAAATGTACATTACTTTAAAAACATAATTTAAACCACAAATTTTATAACTATAATTAATTTAAGTTTTGAATTACAACCTTCAGTTCTACGCACTATTTTCTTCCATGATTATCATCAATATTGCTAACATAACATCCATCCTGCAACAAATCATCTGCTGATACGGTACTTTGCAAATGAGAGCAGTTACTGTTTACATTGTGTGCATGTTGGTCACATTTTCTGTCAAACTTTAAATAGTGTGTTTATGAAATGCAGTATACTAATAGTTGAACATGAATAATTTTTGGCATTCTTTAAAGTTGTATGCTATTTCCCACCAAATTTTTTGAAAAATAGATGTGAAATAAATTTGTTAGCGAGGCCGCCTTTGCTCACTATGGCCATGGGCGTAGAAGCTGGGTAACCTCAAGGGGTTATGGTAATAAATTTTCTTTTAAAAGTGGATCCCCACTGGAAAAATATGCTTTCTACACCCTTGCCTATGTCATTACTGCAGCTTTGCACATTTTGCCTAAACGCTGGTCTTTCTTGATAGCATTCTTAAAAAAATGAAATGTACATGCATGCAGAGTTTGTGCCGTTAGGGAAGACTGAACTATAAAATGGAAAAATACAGTATTAGCTGATTAAACATCAGTGCATACAGTGAGGAACTAATAATCTGAAACAACTGAGAAACAAATTAGTGTGAAAAAGTTATGACTGTCATAATACATAATGTATTGATTGCTCACATGTTAAATAAATGTAAATGTTGAAATTATTATTTATTTTGAGGTAACCAGTACATATGGAAATGTTATACATAAAATTTGAGCGTAATCACATGTTTTGTTCATTAATAAATTTGTTGTTTTATTTGGTTCAGGTTAAAAAAATATGTATACCCCGTAAGCTACTGTGTTTGTATAACATTGTGTTACAGTAAAACTATATTACTTTCATAGGTGATTGTTTTGTACATTTGTTTAAGAAGTAGGCTGCTGAACATGGTGTCAAGGATATCACTATTATTAATGGTGTGTGTGTGTGTGTGAATAAAATAAGGTTATGGTGTATTTTAGTAGAAATTGTGAAAGTGGCTGCTAACAAGGCATCCCTGCTATCACAGTTTCTCTATGCAAGTGTCTCCTGCCGGAAGAAAAAAAATATTTGAGGTCAAGATTTCTAATTCACAGACAGAAAATGACTAACCTGCATGTCCTATCTGCATTTAAACATTGGGAGCATCCAAAAGAAACTGTGATAAAAGCATTTTTTTGTCAACTTCTTAGCAGTACATGAGCAATAATACGCCAACCATATATTTAATACCATACCAGAATGTGTGGTAACTTATACCTAACACGGCTTAGTGACTACATAATTAATTTACATTTTTTCTGGGCAACATACATTTTAAAACCATGAAAATCCTGATTTAGCTGCTGTGAATTATGGTGGAAGANTTACATTTTTTCTGGGCAACATACATTTTAAAACCATGAAAATCCTGATTTAGCTGCTGTGAATTATGGTGGAAGAGTATAGAATGTCAATTCAGCTTAAAATCATGTAAAATTTCTAATTTAAATTTTTATCATGTAGGCAGCTGTTTGGTTGAATTTGGTTAAGTTTTCAGTTCATAATATTTGTATTTTGTTGCCCTTATACATAAAAGTCTCAAACATGATTTTACGTATTTGGAAAGGAAAACTTTCATTGTATATGGCAGTAGTGATTGACTGCAAATCAGGAAGTTTATCATTTTTATTGCCTTTCTCTTTGTACTGCAGCAATGTAGTGTATGTAATGTGCGTTAAAAGTTATGAGCTATTGAAGTTTTCTTCGGCGGCTTTAATTTTGTTAGATAAGTTGTTTAATAGATTGATAGGTGGGAAAATTAATTCAAGGATAAAGGAATGAATGACTTTTAGAAAGTAGGTTATGGTAGGCTTAGAACTTATAAAGTTATTACCAACTTCCCTGCTATTATAGAAGTTAATGTGATACAGGCTGTAAAGAGTAAATGTATTGTGGTTGGAAAAAGTAACTAGTGTAGATGAAAAAGAAGTATTCCTGTTATCAATAGCGTACAGTAAAACCGCCAACCAGTGATAACGTTAAGTAGTAAAGCTACCACGTACCAGCAGCTCGTAGGTGTATTGCGTGGATATTGGTTCAATATATATTTACATAAGTTTTTCAAAGTCCACGTGGTCGGAAAAAAAGGTGGGAGGGGGGGNAATAATATTGACTACAGCCCTAAATGTGTAAACAAAGTTTTTCTCGTGAGTGTGTTTGAAAATGGCAGCGCTCTACTCGCATTGTTCACTTGCCCTCGCGTGTTGCTGTATATTCTGCATAGCGTCTCGCTAATGCTGTTCGCGCGGTAAAGTGAGCACTAGAGGCCCTATTTACTTTTTCCTTTCAGCCGTATTTTCCCCCCTTCAACCACCTTTTAAACAAATATTGCGCAGTGTGTGTGTTCCACTGCACCCAGAAGTTAACGGCTAAGACTAAAATAAAATATGTTTAGGGAAGGATGGGAGAATAAGTTACATTTTTAAAATGTCATTCTTTATAATTAGAAACAATTGGGGGAAAAATTTAATAACGTTTTTACACCATTCATCCACAAGCTGTAAAAATATCATCGGAATAATTGACGTATTCGTAATTGTAACTTGTCTGACAAAATATGTGTGCAGAAAACTTAACCATCCCAAAGTTACACCTCTTTATAAAATGAAGTTTCCTCTAAATATCATTTAGGTTTCTTCCTAGGACTATTTTAACAAGTTTCATATCGACTATTTAATATTTTGTTTCGCTAATTTTAATGTGTTATGTAACCTCGTTCTGTTATCAGTTTTTAGTGTAAAAATGTTATATTATATGTATTGTCTCATAGTAATGTTTTCTAAGAATGCAAAACTTAAGATTATTAATTCCCTTATGTAAAGTTTACATGCATTGCAATTTTAATACCGACTGTTGTTTCCTACTTTATTTATTGCCTTCTATTACACGAATTAGCTATCCTAAAAATGTTTAAATAAAGTGTGGGGTAATAATACCCACCTCACTGATGTATTTTATTGGCGTTTGTGAAGGGAGAGTATAGGGAATGCTCCATACCGGCCCATAAGATACACATTTCAGACTAAAAGATAAAGGTTTTATTAAGAAGACATTTGATAACCAATTATATGGTAATTTGCTCCCGTGAAGGCCCTTAGATGAAAGGTTTACTAGAACCAAAGATCATGGCTTCAGACTCACAGCAGTCGAGTGTCTGTTGCGCAGCCCGCCACTCACGTCGCAAAGTTGAAGCAATCTGGCAACGGTGCGCGATACTGCCGATTGTCCCGAAAGGTTAAGTTACCTCCATCACGTGTGGGGAATTTTTTTTTAGCTGCGAAAGATCGATAAGAATACAGTGCCGTGTACTGTTCGCACGGTGATCGTATTCCCGTGGTCCGTTTCTTATCTTCTGGATATTCTTGAATGTTGCCGTTGCCCAAATGCCATGATATACTACCCTGGCCCGCGTCTCCTCTCAACATGTCGTGTTGCCCAATGACTCGAAGATGCTCTCTGGCGCTGGAATGCCATTAATGCGTAGAGGCTCTATACAGTTTGATGCAATCTTTTACAATACACTGCCATGTAGACCGCGACGTGCGGAACCAAAAGTATTGTCGCCCATTGGAATACCATAAGTATAGTATTAATATANAGCCATGATATACTACCCTGGCCCGCGTCTCCTCTCAACATGTCGTGTTGCCCAATGACTCGAAGATGCTCTCTGGCGCTGGAATGCCATTAATGCGTAGAGGCTCTATACAGTTTGATGCAATCTTTTGCAATAAACTGCCATGTAGACCGCGACGTGCGGAACCAAAAGTATTGTCGCCCATTGGAATACCATAAGTATAGTATTAATATAAAATATTTTAATTATAATAAAAGTATTTAAAAAAAATTTTCTCGAAAAATAGTTTAAGAAATTTTCCAGGGCTTGTAAGAAGATATACAAGTGTGTGTGTGTGTGTATATATATATATACACACGATATACATTCCGACGTCGTGTCATCGTCTGGGTTTTCTGCGACTACATTTAAAATGCTGCAATGAGAAACATTATTAGTTTACACACACACACACATCACACATTTGTGTCTGTGGCCCCTTCCTGTATGTAGACTGTTTTTGTACCCGGTAATTTTTAATGCAGTCCCACGTCAGTATACTGATATTAATTGTGCCCATGCTCAGTTGCATACACAGGATTCATTTTGGAAGGGGCAAACAGATTCATGAAGTGAGCACTTTGCACAATAAGAAAAACAATTTTCCCTATGTAAAATTTACATTTAAAGAGCACGTCCAAGAAAAATTTTGTTTTTGTAAATATTTATGTTTTCTCAGAATTTTGATGTATTTCTCCAAAATTTCTTTATAAGTCTAGTTATCAATATTTTGACTTTTTGGTAGGGTTGCAGGCAGCCCTTCAGCTCCCCCCGTATTCTAATTTATTATGAAAATTATATGAAGTGTTCGACTAACAGATGGAGGGACGTGTGATGGGTGGTGTGGTGAAGGCAACTTGCGTGTTGATGAAGGGACTTGACCGCTTATCGGGAGCAGATGTACGTCGTGAGAAACAACAAGCGGCGAGCGTGTGGCCGTGTAGCGGTCACCTGCCTGCCAGAACATCGCCAACTCAGCTACTCGCGTGTCTGCGAGCATCGACGGCGAGAACTAACACTCCTGCTGTCGGTCGCTATCTCTCGGAGAACGCAACGCCGAACTATTCCCAACCCGTAGAAAAGTATCCACTCCCTCAGTAATTCCAGCACTGCGATAGTACGTTAGTTCTCAGAGTATCTACGAAACAGTGAAAGCAGAGGCGATATATTTTGCTTTTTTTACTTACTACTCTAATTACTAAGTGTTAAGTGTTGTCCGGGGGTAGGTCTGGACTGTGTTGCGTCTCAGGGCTAAGCCCCATACGCCTACATGAGAGGGAATTTAGGAAAGGAGGCGTGCATCGCGGCAAAGAGGGATAAAGCAGTCATGGCCAGGCTTGTGGCCATGACTGCTTTATCCCTGAGTGTGTAATAGCTGAAGCTATACCTAGGGGGAGGGAAAAAACTAGCAAAGACACCGTAAAAACCCTCCTGGCAGGAAAAAAGTGCAAAATTTGTTCATGCATTAAAAAATGCTAAAGGAGGCAGCAGGTGTGGATTCCACGCTTTAAAGACGATATAGTCTATTTAGTTTTTGAATCAAACATCCGTGTGTGACGTCCTTGTTTGTTTCCTAAGTATCGCAAGTGTTTTATACTTGTTCGCACAAAAATGCCTCACTTTTGGTTTAATTGAAATGTTATACTCTATGTATCAATTATAATATACAATTACGATAACTAAAACAGGGAGAAAATACATGCGCACGAGAGCGGTGAACCGTCCCTTTGGTATAATTTTCTAGACTTATTTAATCTTTGTTTGCACGAGGCGGAGGATTATCCTAGAAGTAGAGCTTTGGCAGGGCTTCAGGAAAGTCGGAAGTAGCAGAGAATGGACTACAGTGGCGTACTCGTCGACAGTGGTGGATAACTTTGAAAGTACGAATAGGTGTGAGGGGAAAGCGGTCACTAGGAACGTTCTCTGTTACTCTCTACGCATTGTGGCAGGTTGTAATCTGCTCCGCTTGGCGCTGGAACTGCGGTTGTGTCTGAGTGGCGGGGGTTGCTTCCTGGCGCCCTGACGGACCGAGGTCTCGACACTCGCTTCAAAAACTTCACCCTTTCATGTCGCAGATTGTTCTGCAAGCGTCAGAACGATGTACAAACCTGACAATCTAAATACAAATATTATAATTATATGCACATTATTATTTGTGTATAGCAAATTGCTTATTATAAAATGAGTGTTCCAGCCAACCTAACTCGCGTAGACGATACTATTGTGTAAAAAAAAAGTGTCTTATTAAAGTTTCTGTTTTATTTTTTAACTACAACATATTTTTTGTTGCTTCTGATGAATCATGAATGTTATAATTAATTCGGCAGTGCAGTTTGATACGCATTACTAGAAATTGAACGTGCCTATTTGTTTAATTTTGCTTGCTGCTTATTTCAAAGCATCTCTTTATTTTTTTATTCGTAAATGTACTTTTTTGCTGTTTTAAATTTGTTAAAAATGCACAGAAACTGTTTTAGATCTACTTATTTCGAAAAGAGAATAAACCATAAAATATCGACTCTGGTTTTGCCATTTATCAGAATGGAAATGAGATTAAAGCCTTGCATTCCCTCGCCAGTGACTTATCAAGAATTTTGGCATATTATGTAAGATAGCTTGCAAATTTTTCAAAACTGTGATATTTTAATTAATTTTTTTTCAGTATGGGGTATCCGTTTGATTTGGATGTTGTCAGTAGGTATTTTGTCACAATTGAAATGCAATAGATATAACAATCATTACTATGTTATATACTTAACAACCTTCACTATATTTCGAACATTTAACATTGAATTTTAATGTAACTGTGATTTACATTATATTTAATAATTGCAAAGAACGAATAATTTATATTCTCTGCAATACATGTGTTTTTTTTTAACCAACGATATCGTTCCTTTTTTAACATTTATATTCCTTTGTGTCCAAAAATTTTATATAAATTTCGCTGTTCCCATAGTATTTGCTGTACATACAAGCAACAACTTGTATATCATATGCTTATGACATATTCACAGTAAAAATATGCACCCTCAGAATTGGTTTATAAAAATAATTACAAATTTACCAACACTGCTGCACTTATACAATACTTGAACTTCACCAAAGACAAGTGGCGCTCGGCAACTAGCGTAACTATCGGCGACTAAGAGGAGCCATAGTTCCTTGCTAGCGAGTGTCCAGCCCGTGCCTGAGCTGCTGTTGTCCTCTCTCTACCTGTCTGCTCCCGTAGACTGAATATGAGGTAGGCCGATCTCGCTGGCTGCGCACAACCGGTCTCCGTGCCCCAACACTCAACTGCTCACCTGCCCACACGGCGTGCACTCGATGTGAGGCTAGAAAACTGATTTGTAAACAAATGCGGTGAGATATATGTATGTATACTTCATCTAACCCATTTGTAATGCAGTGATTAAATTAAAATTGGTAAAAGTATTTTATTCGTATAATAGTTCTTATCATTTATAAAGTGAGATATAAACAAACACTTTCATCGCTGTTGACCATGTGACTTTGACAGTTGTGTTGTCTTGGGGGTAGGTGAATGTTGGGGTACAAGCGGTGTACCTCGTCTGCAGTCTATGCCTGCTACTCTGCAGGTGGAGCTGAGCGTGTCTTCATTGCCAGCACAGTTGTTCCAGTAGTGGCCTGCACGTTCCTTTGCAAGTCATTCGTCGTACAGTCGTTTAAGGTCACTTTGTCACATTTCCATTTACAATGAAAGCTTTCAGCCCTTACCTTCATGTTTAATTTCCTATTTACAGTATTTTCTTAACAAAACAGTAGATTACACATAATCTTTGGGCCGTCATTTGAAATAATTTTAGGTAGGTGGTTCAAAGTTACCCCAAATGACTGGGAAAAAAAATTGTAACTCGGAATACATCGTATTTGCATCAGAGGTTCGTCGAGAAAAGTACTAACATCTCAAACACACGTATGTCTATAAACGAGCCACCCTTAGTCACGCGATTTGACCGTTGTGGAAGCAGTGTTGGTTGGCACTCGCGAGTAGATGCGCGTGTGAGCTGCGCAGTAATCAGCATTGGACTGCTATCCTACCAGTAGCAATATCAAAAACAATGCGGAAAGGGTTTAAGGTTAGAACACTGTTGATGTACGCAAGTGCTTTGAAATATTTGTACACGACCTCCAACCTAGTGTTAATCCAAATAAAAGTTGCCAAAAGTATTTTATTCTTTAAAAAGGGCATGTGACTTCGGACAGTTGTGCTGGCGAAGCATCGCCAATATCTTACAGGAATTCGACGTTTATATTTCTGCAAAATATATATTGAAATTTTTGTGTCGGAAGGAAGATAATATTTATCACCTGACAGTGGAAGACATTCTATTTACTTTTTACTGTACGTAAAGAAGTTAAATGAGCGTTACACTTCGGGAATCACATTTAATAACCAAACATAAATACTTCATATTTGCACATACAAGTGTTTTAAGAAGATTGAATTGCCCACTGCTACATATTATTATAGTTTTCACTGCTGCATATAATGTATTACAGTTTTAGTAGTGCAAATCTCTTGGATTCAGGGTGCGATATGTAACTGTTCGATTTGGGTTATGAAATATTTTGTGGCCAATATTCAAAAGCGTTATAAAGAACTGGGATTCGAACCAATGGATCGTTTGCGAACGTCGCCTTCGTGGAAGTATGTCGAATGTTAATGAAATAGTGACGCGGCCCATGTAGTCCTTATGGCAGTCTAGATCTGCGTGTGCATTCTTGCTTGTGCGGGGCCGCGGTGACTCAGCGGTTAGACTGCTCGCCTCCCACCCAGGCGAACCGACTTCAATTCCCGGCCGGGCTCTTCCGGATTTTCACATGTGGGAATCGTGCCGGACGATGCCTCTGGTCGGCGGGTTTTCTTGGGGTCTCCCTTTTCCCCCGAACTTGCACTACGCCGCTGCTGTCTTCGCCTCTTCTAACCCTTACCGGGGCTCGAGACGTCGCCGTCTCCGCCCTGCTGCGGCTGTTCACGGAACTTGAGTGGAGTATTGGCGTAGTGTTGGTAGTAAAGTTATAAGTGGATATTTACACCATACTTTCGCTTGTTTTCCGTTAGTTTGACAGACACAAGCTTTTAAAAGAACAATACTTTGTTATGCTGGTAGGCGACGAAATAGTTGAGAGATTTGGCCGGCTCTTAACAACGAGGTCTTGAGAGCAGATGATGGTGATATGAAGTGAGTATGGATCAGTATGAATGAAATGGGTAGGGAAAACGGGAGATCCCTGAGAAAACCCGCCGACCAGCGTCATGGTCCGGCACGATTCCCACTTGCGAAAATACGTGAGTGACCCGGACGTGTATTGAACCCGGTTCGCCTTGGTGGGAGGCGAGCAGTCTAACCGCTCAGCCGCCGTCGACCCCCGCGTGTGTCGGTCTGATTTGAAAGAAGTGAGATGTCTTCGCATTCACTGTATGCGCACGTTCGTTTGCCCTTAATCCCTTCAGTACCCACAACTCCCTACGTTCCCTTGATTTGTTTGTGACGAAGTGGGTGTTCATTTAGAACACCCGTCTTCGTTACGCAATTGTCACATCATCAAACGCATATGCGAAAAAATTAACGCATTTTCTTGTGTTGTGGTCAGTGTACGGCGAACAACAGTTTGCAGTACATGACAGAAAGAAAGCTGCAAACTGTTGAGACGAAACTTACAGTGTAGGGCATGTGAAAGGGACGTAGCTCGTGCCTTTATCTGAAAGGGGACATCCAAAAGCGCATATCTGTGTGCCTTTACAGCGAATTGGGACAACGGCATTGTGACGTCACTGCCGCGATGCACTTTATAGGGCACGAAGCCAGGTTAAGTAAGGGCCCTTGGCTAGTGAGTTAGAGCACATTTGTATTCACGCCAAAACACTGATGTCCAACACATAGTAGGCTGTGTACGTCTTGGCTTCACTCTTGGACCGTGTTCGAATTGGCCGTTTATAGTCTATTCACGGTTACTTGAAGTTCTCCGCCTCGTGCAAACGAAGCTTGAGAGAGAGAGAGAGAGAGTAAAAAATTACACCAAAGGGACAGCGCACAGTATTAGTGCGCACTGATTCTAATAATAATTTCATCTGTTTATTACTGGGTATTACCAACGCATCTTTTTACTCCCTGTTTTTATTCATGTTAGTTATGAAATAAATATTATAATAAATAGCTGAAATATATGTAAAAGTTACACTTATCCACAAATATGGTACATTTATGTTAGCACAAGTACAAAACGCTTGTGATATGACATGTTAAGGAAACAACAAAGCATGGGGTGATTTTCATAAGCTTTCATTCAAAAAGTGTGAAGAAACCACGAATAGACTACAGTAAATGAGTAGTTCGTGCGCCGTAGATAGTCACTTGTTCAAAGGTGATTGCGATTTGGTAATTTAGTATTTTAGAAAGTTTTGTTGCATACTAAAAACTAAATACGTTATTATTTTAGTTGACTAATTCTGGTTACGTGACCTTTTTGTAAACAAAGGTGTCAATTCGAACACGGCCTGCGGTGGTGTAGTGGTTAACTACTCGCTTCCCACCAAGGTGAACAGGGTTCGATTCCTGGTGTAGTAGCTCCCGGATTTTCGCACGTGGGAATCGTGACACGATGCCGCTGGTTATCGGGTTTTTATCGGGATCTCCCGTTTCCCCCGCTCCTTCATTCCGGCGCTGCTCCTTTCCTCAATCACCCTCATCGGCTCTCAAGATCGCGCTGTTGAAAGGCTGTATCACCCTTCATACACTAATTGTTCGTTTTAGTGTCATAACACGAGTGTCAGGCTAATTACTGAAAATATTTCATAATAGTAGCACTACATTTCATGTTCGTGTGCAAATTTGTGTACCTTATTGTTAATAGGTGTTCCCTGGTTGTCATTAAAAGTAGAAATTAATTAATATACAAAATGTATTATTTTAATAGTTGAATAAATATGCATTATGTGTACATATATTATATATGTGGGTAAAGTAATTAGCTAAGCTTCTATTGTCGCATTTTTCTATTAATCCACCTAGATTTAAATTAGGAATAAATAAATAAATCATTGAATATTAGGGGTGACACGTCTCCGTCCAGATCTCTTATCTCTCTCAGTGGAACACGGCCCCAGGTAGGAAGCGGCAGAGGCTCCCCCTGCTTCTCACTCTGCTTGTTTTGTTGACGTGTGTTCGTGGCGGCATTGACCTCGTTGCGCGGCGTAGGCGGCTGCGATAATGGCACCTTGTTATTTTTAGATGACTCGCCATTGAAGCGGAAGGAGGGCTGATTGCTAGTTGCCCAGCCACGCGGGCCCACATAATTGCCCCGGGGATTGCTTACGTGTTATGACTGGGGAGATAGCGGCAGGTTATGTGCCGGGCTCTCCTTCTCTCTCGCTGATGACAATAAACATGTTGCTAGTCGAGCGGCGATAAGGGCTCAGGCGTGGCGCCCAAGTTTGCGTGCTGATATCGCGCCGGACCCTCGCCTCGACAAACTTACGTAACAGCGCGTGTTCGCACATTTCCGACACGTGTCGGGGGGCCATGCGAGGGCGCCGGATCACTGTATACCTGATGCCAGCTGCGTTATTTAAGTGGGAAAACCTCCCACATTAACGGAATTTTGCCGCTATGCGTTAATTTTAAAGATATGTATTTTCTAACTAAATGTATTCTTCACGAATTTTTTAGGAGAAGACCTCTACTAGCCTATATTTCCAATATCGATTTTCAGTATGTACTTTTTTTTGTGAAACATACATTTAAAAAATTCTTTGCAAACAGACTGTGCATGTTATGGAAACCTCTCCGCTGTAGGGAACTTCTGAAAATTCGTGAAGAATACATTTTGTTTAAAACGCCTGTCTTTAAAGTTAACGCACTGAAATTTTCTTAACATAGGATTTTCTATTTAAATTTCGCAGCTACCAGCCGGTCGGCAGTGCCCTTAAAGAAAATATAGGCTGTTTGCGGTGAACTGAGCACTTTTGAAAGCCCTGCTTAAGATATACTCGTATGCGCACTGTGTATTCTTCCACCATGTAATCGTGGGCACGATCACTTCATCAATCGTCGGTGAAGCGAAACATGAAGTACATAGTGTTAGGCGCTCGCTGCTTTGTTCCGCTCGAGCTAGTGCAAGTGAAGGACAGAGCAGTTACGATAGCGGCGGCGACAAGTCAATGGAATGCTATGAATGACAGGCGAGCTATAAACCAGGAACCACGTATCTGTTACAAAAAGCGAGCCGACACGATAATCCTTTTTGCGGCGCGCGCTGCTGACCCTGGTTGTATTGAGTTTTTGTATTTACCTGGAGATTTTTCTAGTGGTTTGCTACCGTAGTTTCTCTAAGTGTGACTCGGGGTGCGTCGAACTTTCCAGATCAAGACCAATCAGAGTATAAGTAGTGCAATGGGTCTCCGAGCCGGGAGTGTTTAAATGGGCGAGTGGCCGAGTTTCAGCGATAGACGACGAGCGGCGAGATATGTGACTAGCGGGTGCAAAATCTGCGACTGCGAGTATCAAGCAGTGAAGCGTAAAACTGTCAGACTAGAGTGGAGATAGCAAATTTTATGCTGTTAATATTAGGTGTGTGAATAAATTGGAAATCAAATCTAGATAAGTCGCTCATGCGTATTTTAGCAATATTTTACAAATTTGCTAATTTTTACACTTATGTGCATTAAAACAACCAAAAGCAGAATAAATATCTCCATTATGCCCACGTATTTACCTGACACTTTTGTTCAACGTTAAGACAAGGGCCGTCTTTCCCTATATCTTAGCAACTTTATTGCGCGCATGCTTCAGCGTGTGTCCGTTAAAATACATGCAGGTAGTTGCATTGTCATTTTTCATAGGTTGATTTCAAAAGTGCTCACTTTACCGTGAACAACTTATAATTTGGTTATCTTTTTTCCGGGTCCGGCTCTGAACCCAACACTTATTTCACGAATTTTCAAAGTGGCGGGACGCTACATTGTTGGCGTACTCGTAGCTACTGGTTTAACTTGTCCAGCCAATTTTTAATATTTCCTCTGGTTCCGTTATTTGCGAATAGATGTAAATTGTTTCATAGAACATTTTCATTTATGGGACGTGATATGTCACCAGTCTCAACACTTTCCAAATTTCGTGTTCGTGTTTACGTGTGAACGAAAGTTCATGTTTCAAAAGAAATTTTCTTTATTTTGTTGGTTTTTACTATAAGAAACTAATTTTTTCAAGTGATTTTTATAGCTGGTAGTAAAAATCTATTTATACAAATTATTTCAGTTTTTCATGTCAAAACTGGAAGATCGAAACTTGAATCCCTGGTACGTAGTAGATCGCATGATCATGGTAAACATTTTAATAGGGCTCTTCACAATGGTCTTAAACAGTTAAACAATAATTCGGTTTAACACGAGTCACATGCACGAGATGTCAAGGGAATTGCTTACGTCAAACTGATAGGCGCTGTTTTAATGAAATGTCGAGTCTCATTCTTAAATACTCATAAATTTTCGTTTCTTCGTTCTTTCAAATGAGGGAACAATATTAAAACTCACTTTTCTCTGACCTACTTTTCAAAGCACTGCAAACCCGCTGTTTTTAAACTTCTTAACGCTTCTACTTTTGTTTTTGTCGTCATTAGTGCAAGTGCTATGGTTGCCAAGTCGCTGCTGGCAGCATGTGAAGTCAAGTTATTACGAACGTTTGAACACAGCGCAACGGTACCTCAGAGCAGGCTGCTCTTAAAAAATACGAATTAGACCTTTTTTTCCTCAAGAGCAACCTACCAAATTTTAAAACGCCTCAGTTTAACCAACATTGAACCAATCACATCGCAATTGCGTCCACAGCATTTACGCAACGCATGTTACGAACCTGGGAGATAGGTGCGTGTACAAGGTTACACTTTGTCACACGTTATATAGTCCATTCGCGGTTGCTTCCAACTTTTCTGACGCCCTGCTGCAGTTCTTCTTTCAGGATATTCCTCCGCCTCGTGCAAGTGAGCTTAAACGAGTCCAGAAAATTACACCGAAGGAACAAAGTACCGCGTTCGTGCGAACTCTCTGTAATATTTTGCATAAGAACTATTTCTTATTAGGCATTACCAACATGCCCCTTTTCTCCCTGTTTTCATTCTTATTAATTGTAAATGAAATATTATAATTTATATATAAACCTTCAATTTAACCAAAAATAAGGTACTTTAATGCTGACACTAGTATAAAACGCTAGTGATACATGCCATACATAGGAAGCAACCGAGCTCAATCATACATAGAATGATTTTTTTAAGGTTTGATTCAGAAAATGTGAAGAAACCGCGAGTAGATAGTACATACAGGTAACATACAATCTGGTGGCTGCGACCTTGAACAGTGTGGCAGTCGTCTGTCGAGGCCGGGCGTTCGCACAATGCTGTTCCGCAAAGCACTTCGCCACGCGTATTAAACTGTTTCCCGGATGACTCACAGATTACGAGATTGACGATCTCAAGCTATGTGCTCTCTCTTGACCTGGTCGGTAAATGCTGTTCACAATACAGCTCAGCACTTTTGAAAGCCCTGCTTAGGACCTTCTTGTATGAACATTGTGTATTCTTCCACCATAATGTAACATTAGTATTGCCGTGGGCCTCATCATTTTATCCATGCATCCGTTTAAGTGAAACTGAAATTATTAGCAAAGCAAATATTTCATATATTCGCTAACTATTACACTTTTGTACTTAAAAAACAAGTTGAAATAANAAATTATTAGCAAAGCAAATATTTCATATATTCGCTAACTATTACACTTTTGTACTTAAAAAACAAGTTGAAATAAGTAATTTCGGTATCCACAAATATTTACCCAATACTTAAAAACAACGCGAAAACGTGGAACTACTTTCTCTTTTTCATTGCCAACTTAACTGGGCGCTTACCAGTCAGTTTGCCCGTTAAAGTATACGCAGGTAGGGACAGTGACATTTTNCTAGTATAAAACGCTAGTGATACATGCCATACATAGGAAGCAACCGAGCTCAATCATACATAGAATGATTTTTTTTAAGGTTTGATTCAGAAAATGTGAAGAAACCGCGAGTAGATAGTACATACAGGTAACATACAATCTGGTGGCTGCGACCTTGAACAGTGTGGCAGTCGTCTGTCGAGGCCGGGCGCTCCACGTCACCAGGACAAGGCAGGCGCGCGCACAATGCTGTTCCGCAAAGCACTTCGCCACGCGTATTAAACTGTTTCCCGGATGACTCACAGATTACGAGATTGACGATCTCAAGCTATGTGCTCTCTCTTGACCTGGTCGGTAAATGCTGTTCACGATACATCTGAGCACTTTTGAAAGCCCTGCTTAGGACCTTCTTGTATGAACATTGTGTATTCTTCCACCATAATGTAACATTAGTATTGCCGTGGGCCTCATCATTTTATCCATGCATCCGTTTAAGTGAAACTGTGAAATTATTAGCAAAGCAAATATTTTATATATTCGCTAACTATTGCACTTTTGTACTTAAAAAAAACAAGTTGAAATAAGTAATTTCGGTATCCACAAATATTTACCCAATACTTATAAACAACGCGAAAACGTGGAACTACTTTCTCTTTGTCATTGCCAACTTAACTGGGCGCTTACCAGTCAGTTTGCCCGTTAAAGTATACGCAGGTAGGGACAGTGACATTTTTTCCGAGGGTTGATTTCAAAATTGCTCACTTTTCCATGAACAGGCTTTAGCCATTTCGTCGTTTTGTAATTCAGTCGTGATGGCATTTAGCACTGTGATGATAGGTAGCTAGGAAGTTAGTTACTTGTTAGTAGATTAATAAGGCAACGAAACGAGAAGATACCTTGGGTTTTGGGTGTACAATATTAACAAGAAAAGATCTGAGCACTTTGAATATCACACATTCGCCGAGTTGAAGATGACTGTTTTTAGCATACTTTCTTGTGACACACGACAAATTCATGGATCTCCACGAAATGCCGAAACCACATTTGACTGCACAAAAACAAATGTCCAGAGAATCGATAGGCTCTCAAGAAAGATTGGAATTGCGCTGATGTATTAATGACGTCATCAGCGCGCACTGCACGGAGCTGGTTGAATTCGCAACCGGTTTTGCCGTCTCCTAGGTGCGTGAACAAGTGCGATGCTGAACAATGTACGCAGTGCCATATAACTAGGGCCACTTTTTTCGCGAATAAATCGGAGCACATAGTAGACTTCAGTACTATTTATACACCTCGGCTGTTGTCATACCTCCATTGGCTGCAGGTGTCGTTTCCATACTTGACCGAGCCACTCAGGATTACGTAACTCCGACACTGTACCTTTGTGATTCGTGCACAAGCAGTTAACACACACCAGAACATGCTTCAACCAATCAAAAGACTGGCCGACCCCACAGTACGTACTTTGAACTGTAACTTGCCTCGAAATATTTTCGCGAAATATCAAAGCCCCTACATATAACGCAATACTATATATAAGCTGTTCACGGTTGATTGAGAAGTTGGGAAATGAACCGTAGAGAAATTTCACTGCCCCTACCTATAGGACACAATTAACACATTACAATCTTATGTCAAGCGAGGTCCATATTCTAATGCATGGAATAATTTCCGCTAACATCAACACTGGAAAATGATGGCGAATTACAAAATATCTAAATAGCAATGCAATGTAGTTAGTGGAATAAGAAATTAAACATATAGCTGGACCAACATAGTGCAGGGGGTTAAAAGTATTATGTAAACATTTGTGAATACTTTTCGCTTTCTTTTCCATGTCACTGTTATTTGTATGTACGTCTGGGGGAAGGATGCACAGTGGGGATTACGAGTATATCCTACGCAAGTCTTTCAAAATTGGTCAGTTTACCGTGAGCAGCTTGTACAGATATCCGACCAGTGCATGCCGTGCGTGGCTGAACAATATGCTCGTCGTGGATTAAGGCAAGGGGAGGGGGGGCGAGGAGCTGGCGAGTGTCCATAATTACAGGTAATTCCTGCGTGGATTGTCGCGCTAATTGAACGGCGGCGATACGCGCGCGTGTCATACGACGTGAACCCACAGTCGTTAGTCGCAGCTTCGTCAATTAGCGCGAAGGTGTGCGCAAGTCTGCGGCTAACTACCGTCCTTAGCGCCAAGGAAATGAAATGTGTACAGTGTTTCCGCGTTGCAGAATTTCTCAGAGCACCTTACGGAGATAGGCTTAGTGTTGTCTAGTAGTCGTGGATAATCGAACCCTTTAGAAATAGGTCTTTGCGTTTAAAAAAAATCCTGAGCGTCTTCCATGTTAAATCATTGGCAGGGTGCGTACTAACTATGACGATAACGGTTAAAGAAAATTTGCGTTATGTCTTCAGAATACACATCAGAATAAGGACCGTTAACGGCAATGAGATCGATTTTTTAACCTACCATTGCAGTTGAGTTGAGAGATTTGGGTGGCTTTTAACAAGGTCTTGAGAGCCGATGATGGTGAAATGAGGTGAGAATGTCGCCGGAATGCTAGGGCGGGGGAAACGGGAGTTACCCGGCTGGGGATTGAACCGGTTCGCCTTGGCTGGAGGCGAGCTGTATAACCGCTCAGCCACCGCGGCCCCCTTCCATTGGCCGACGTGTAAACTAGCAAACGATTAGGTATAGCACACAGCAAAACACAGCTGCTCTAGTTGAAGTGGCGTATGTATAGGAGTGCTAGGGTGGAGGGGGGGTTACTAACCTACTCTATAACTAAGTGTTATGTGAGAGCCCGCGGCAGGGACGGGAGTTTATTGCGTCTCAGGGCTAAGCCCTATACGTCTACAAGGAAAGGAAATCATGCAAGGAGACATGCATCGCGGCAGCAAGGGATTGGGTTGCCATGGCCAGGTTTCGGCCATGACAACCTCTCTAAGTGTACCTATAGCTAAACTACTATACTAAGAAGAATAGGGAAAAGCCGGCATAGTCACCGTAAAAGCCCTTTCGATAGGAAAGAATTTAAAATTGTTACATGCATTATCAGAAAATGCTACAGGAGACATAGGTGGGAACCATGCTCTTTATTAGTGGGTGGAAAAAATACTAGAAGAGGGGGCACGACATTTTTCTTTCATTTGGCGCTGGCTTAACCAGAGTAATGTTTTCACATCACTGGGGGGGG